>BLKR01009996.1:0-74960 GCA_011170035.1 Teleogryllus occipitalis
CCCCAGTCCCCCCATCCCCGCCCCAGCGCCCCCATCCCGCTCCATGCGTCGCCGCCCCGCCCACAGCACCATCGCCTCGCCTCCAGCGCCCCCACCCCCGCCCACTACTAGTGCATCCGCCCCGCCCCTAGTGCCCACGTCCAGCCCCTTGTGCACGCCCAGCGGCCCACACGGCACACCGGCCCAGCACCTGCGCCTTTTAGAGCGAAGATAGCGCTCTCGTTCTGGTTGCTGGTGTCGTCTCTCCTGTGCCGATGTTTTTTTCGTCCTATTCAATAGCCATGCTCTCTCTTTCACTTCTCGACACCTTCCTGCGCAGGCTAGTGGGTTTTTGTGTAAGGTGTAACAGCTTTCGCGCCACATCGTCTCTTTCGACCTCTTCCACCTCTTCGCACCACAGTCTCCACTGTTCGTTCTCTTCTTTGCATCTCAAAGTCGGTTTTGTCCAGAAAATACAAGCTGAACTCGGTTTATAATGTTCTGTTGACTCATACCTTACCCAACAGCCTGACTGCTCCATTCACAGTTGCATGTATTGTTGGTAATTGGCATAGCAGAACTGGCGTTTCAACCTACGATTGTGCTTCCTCTAATGTCACTATATTGCACGAGTATTCCGCATCCATAAGAATCCATTTGCATTGATTCTTAACACCTCAACAATCTGTTTACGCCCAGTAATTTTCCACATCAACTTTCGCCTCTCACTTTTCCTCCAGTTGGAATAGCTTTTTCTTTCTGTACTTCTTGTACTGTCAAGTTACAATTGAACGTGGTGAAAATAACGATCTTAGCCTTGTTACTTTTAATGTATATGACTCGCTTTCATTCAACCGGGAACTTTTGGTTGCCTTTTCCAGTTTACAGTGTTTATCTTCCGTAACAGCAGATTTTGCACATCCATCTCTTACCTGACCATTATTACTTTCATCAATCCTCGCCTGATCTCTACCATTTTTTCGAAGTCTTTCATCCTCTTCGGCCTCTTTTCACATCACACCTCACCTACTTCCTTACGTCCGATGCCTTATGTTTACCGCCTCTTCATCTAGCGCTTTTCTTATGTCGCTCCCGTCCCTCGAACAATGCACCCCTACATCTGACCAAAAGCACTCTACCGCTTACACTTCGTGTCTCTCCTGTTGCCTATCGCACTTGACAATCGCTAAACAAGCTGCTATCCCCAACCCGTTTTCACCTCTGCAACAGCTTCGCCTCGTTGTTATACAACGCGGGGGCATTGCGTATGCCGTGCCTGGTGTCACTTGTCACCTCCCACCCTTTGGAGAGCTCTTCCCGTGCTCTTCCCATGAATAGTTTGCAAACCCTCCACTGAAAGTTCATAGCGACAGGGATCCTGGAACATCGTAGCTACACTGATTTCTCCATTATTACCAAGAAAATTCCTTTTCCCTTGCAACCCATCAAACCGTCCCTTTCTACAGCTCACATTCTCGTCCCTCTGTTTACACCTTTTGAGTGTCCTGTTTTGTTTCAAAGGGTTATCGCCCGCGACTTCCCCCCTATTATCCTTCCTTCATTAATTAGAATTTGCCTCCGTCCGTCCATCGCATGCCATGTCCGCGACACGGCAAGCTTCCTACTTGCTACCTCATGCTATTGCTGCAGCAAAATGCAGGAGATTCTGCAAATAACCCAAGTCATATCTTCCTCATATCTTCTTCTGCTCATACCTCAAGACCTGGAATAATATGTTTTTCGCTGATACGTCCGTCTGGATGTTCACAGTTACTATAAAATACCACTTATATTCACATCAACTTAGAAAAATAAAAATAATAATGTATCTCATTCAAAATTATTCGCATGCTGTTTACAGTAATTTGCACAATAGTAGCCAACCCTCGTTATAAAAAAGTATCCTATATTCCATTAAACGCTGTGATAATTTTATCTCATCACTACGTGTTTCCTCTGCGGTGTACACCTTTCCTTTTTGATTCCCAATGCTGATGCTGATTGATTCAGCTTCCATTTCTGCACTTCAACCCTATTGCCAATACATTGTCCGGTCCCATCCCACTGACATTAGCACACTCAATGACACTCCCTTCTCCATCCCACCCATCCCCATCCCCATCCCCATCTGCCCTATCTCTTCTAGATCTTCACAGTTCCCAACAGCCAAATCTCGTCGCTCTCGTACCTTCCTTTCCTTTTCGTTCCCTTCTCTTCCTGTCGCTTCCCGACGCTTCCCGTCCCTTTACGCCCTTCCTGTTTCTTTCCATCCCTTTCTGTCTCTTCCCTTCACTTATCTTCTCTTTCTGTCTCTTTCCGTTCCTTCCCTTCCCGCCCTTCCCGTCCCTTTCCGTCCCTTCCCTTTCTGTTCCTTCCCGCCCTTCCCGTCACTTCCTGTCCCTTCCCGTCCTTTCCCGTCCCTTCCTGTCCCTTCCCGTCCTTTCCCGTTCCTTCCTGTCCCTTCCCATCCTTTCCCATCCTTTCCCGTCCCTTCTTGCCCTTACTGTATCTTTCCTTCCCTTCCCTTCCCTTCCCTTCCCTTCCCTTCCCTTCCCTTCCCTTCCCTTCCCTTCCCTTCCCTTCCCTTCCCTTCCCTTCCAGCCCTTTCCGTCCCTTTCCGTCCCTTCCTGTCCGTTCCAGTTCCTTCCCGTCCCGACCTGCTCCGCCACGCCTCATTTCATCCAGCCTACCCCATCCCATCTGACCATCCCAACCCTCTCCCGCCCTATCACACTCCCTCCCGCCCCTTCCAGCTCCTCCCTTCTCCCCCGCGCCCCGCCCCCCGAGCGGCGAGGACGTCACAGGAGCCGCTGACGGCGCGCCGCGTCCGCCAACACGTGGATATTGCCCCGGTGTGTGATAGCGCACGTGGCCAAATATTGACGTGGGCGGTGCCTTTTCTTTGTGGGTGTGTTGACGGTTGCGAACCCGCGACCTCGTCCCCGCTGTAACAGCCACCGCTCCCCTTGTTTCCATCCGCTCGAGCGAGAAGGAACACGCCGATTAGTGAGTAATGAGAATTGCAGTCGTTTATTTGAGGGTACGGGGTTCTCTGATAGCTTTGTCGAGATCCGTTGAAAGAGATGCACGGGGAAGAGTTTTTCAAAGAGTTGTGAGTGAAGTTATACAACTGTGAGCATGTAGGGTTGCTCCTTTTCACGAAATACTCAGTGTTCTATGAACCAATTGCCACTTGGGTTGCCTCTTCCACTGCTATCCGATCTTCAGAAACAAATCTAAATAGAATGGAATAAATTTGGCATATTAAATTAGTGCTACATAATCTGAAGCAAATTTCTTTTAATATTTACTTGTCATTTGCAGTGTGTCCCTATCACCTTTGTCACCAAAAGTGAGCGAAAAGTATGAATAGTCATAAAAGAAGCTTGTGAATCTTCAGACATATTTTGACGGTAATAAAGCGTTTTACCCAACTTCAGAGCTTTCTGTTGTCTTTCTTTGAGGATAATTGCGTAGGTATTCAAGCACTGAGTAAATATAACTTCTTCTTGCGAAATTGTTTTCTTGGAATTTCTCCCGTTTCTGAAAATCCACTCCCCAAAGAATAATATTTGTCCCGACAGTCATGTGTTGTAGGTACCATGAGTTGTTACACGTGTACAGGGCACGTTTTTATCGAAGGAAAGATGTAAACAAACATGTTTTAACTGACAGAAAGAAACGCTATCACTTTTATTGCGACACGTATATTGTCAATCAAAATTTCTTTTATTAAAATGTATTACCGCTTGAAATATATCTCTTTACACGAGAAAATCCTGAGATTGTTTCAAACTATCTTTTTGTGTCCAGTGAACAAATGTACACTTTCTGATATTGTGATAACCTTGATTAACAAGAGCTTATAGAATAAACAAATTTGATCTATTAGGTATGATAAAAAAGAAGAGAACCACACATCCCTTCAATTTATTAACGTATTAATGCTATGAAATAAATCATTGGAAATATGATTTGCTTTTAAAAATGTTTTTACCACAAATGTCGTTACTCTAGGTTTATTTATCAAAACAATGCGTTTCAATACAATAATCAAAAGGTTAAATAAGAAAGGAGACCGTCAAATGTCAAGGATAAAAATCTGTAATCTGTAAAAAGTGTTGAAATAAAAGCGCGGTCAGTGAATGCATTTAAAAACTAGTGGTGCTTGAGAATGGCTCAGATTTTCTCGAACT
Organism: Teleogryllus occipitalis; assembly: GCA_011170035.1. Taxonomy (NCBI): domain Eukaryota; kingdom Metazoa; phylum Arthropoda; class Insecta; order Orthoptera; family Gryllidae; genus Teleogryllus; species Teleogryllus occipitalis. The sequence goes on from BLKR01009996.1 coordinate 4,176, forward strand.
AGTTAGTTTTCTAATTTCTTTAGTCTGGGCTAGCTTTTCTTTCTTTTCCCATCCTCTTTCCGGCTATCATCTATCGCCTCTGAAACTACATTTTTTGAAATTTTCTCAATTGTTCGATTTCCTAATGGTAGAATAAAACTTTCCTTTAATAATATTTAGAGAAGGAAAAAACCTCGTTTCATATGGAAATTTTCCAAGAAAAAATTTAAACCAGTTTTAATAAAATATTTAATAGTTATTGAAAATGCGAAATTTGAAGTTCTTTTTCACAGAAAACTTTTGAGTTTTCGAAAAAATATATTGTAAGTCGTTTAAAGCATTTCAATCATAAGTGCCGTAATGTGTACAAATCGCTCTAAATGTGCATATGAAGGGCGGGAGATATATTGCAGAAAAATTACTTTTGCAAAATTGTAATAAAACAAAACATTGCAACAAAATGTCATTTACGTCATCTTATACGAGTACAGTGCATTTAGAACTATCCATACAAAAAGTTTGAAGATAAAATTTGGAGACGATTTTGAGAAAAAGGCGTTGTTTTGAAAAAGTGTAATTTTGAGCTCCTTTTCACAGAAAACGTTTGAGTTTTCAAGAAACTTTATAAGACCTCATTTGACGCACTTGTTTCGGTAAATTCAATAATGTAAACTCATCGACGATAATATAAATATTAACAATGTCAAAAAATGCAATTCCGTAAATTTGAAAAAACCTACAACAAAAGAATATGGCAATAAGGAGTTTATGTCGTCTCCTACAGTACAATTAGTACTAACTCTATCAAAAGTTTAAAAAAAATTGTAGCCGTTTTGGAGAAAAACGTGTTTTTGAAAGTTTTTAATATTGCACATATTTCACTCATTTTTGGGCGAAAACTACTAAATTTTTCGAATAATTGTACTTGGACTTAATAAAAGAACTAATTAAAAAAATATTTGAAAGGAAAAATATTCTTCAATTTTGAAATTGTAGGAAGACGACGAAAACATTTCAATTGTTTACAACTTTCAAAAATCCAGTGTTAACAGTGAAAATCGAACCTACTCTACCTTTATAAGTGTATTTTACTCTATTCTTACAAGAAATTTAGAAAAATTGGAGTCAGTTTTGAAAACATTCTGAAAATGTCCCAGGGGTTTCATGTAAAGTACCCTCAAAATTTAAAGAATGATTTTCAAAATCACAGAGCTTTGAGTGGAGCTAGATCGATCAGGGTATATTCATTTTAGAAAAAATCGTACGAATAGTTTAGGCGCTATTGTTGCTCAAAGGCGATAAACAGACGGACAGATGGAAGGACGTTTTGAAAGAAAAAAAAACACCTTTTCAGTATCAGGGAACCTCAAAACGTGCATTTTCGTTGAAATCTCGAAATCGATTTTCCGCAGAATTACAAAACTTTGCACAAAGTATATTACACTGTATGTAGTACGTATACGAGTAAGTAAAAAATTTGGATCCAAAACGATTTTCATGGAATATTTTATCCGTCTGTTTGAGACTCGGTGGTGGGCACGTTGCCGATATTACTAGTTGACGACGGACACGCTGGAGGACAATCGCTCGATGAAAACGGCCATCCCATGCAGTCCGTAGTGCACCGCTGGAACCGCCAACGGGCGCACGCGCCTGCATGCCCGTCCTTGTCATCACTCGCACCTTCGCTCACTCGCCGCTGCGGCACTCGCTGCCTCCGTTGCACCGCCCACCCTCCCCGGCTGATGTCACCATCCTCGTCATCCTCGCTCCCCTCATCGCCCAGGATGGCTGTCTTCCCCGCCATCCCCCTGATTGGCTGCCCTTCCCCTCTCCCACCCGCTGTCCCCGTCGAGCTCCCCAATGCAGTTGCCCTCGCCTCCAGTGCGACCCTCGCCCCTTCGTCCCTCTTCTTCCTCCCTCCGTGCAGCATCCGACGCCTCGGAATCTGCGCCGCCACCGCCATCACCACCACCGCCATCCCTGTTTGTGTGCCGAGATCGCCGCCGCCCGCACCGCCCACATTGTTCGCGCGTGATTGGGCAGCTATCGGACGGGCGGGCGGCGGCGGGGGCGGGGCGGCGACGGCGGGGAGCGCGACAATGCCGACGAAGCCGCATTGTGTGCTAAATGATTTAATGAGGCATAAGAGATACTGCCGGCCGCCGTGTTAGCGCCCGCTCGCCCTCGCGCGCCCCTGCGCCCGCCTTCCTGCCTGACGCTCGCCCTCGCCGAGCCACCCCGGCCCCGCCTCCCCACCCACTCCCTCCCTCTCAGCCTCCTCTCACTCGACTCGCCTTCTATCCCACCCACCCTCCTGCCAAACCGCCACACCGCCCACCCGCTCACCCATCACTCCACCCGCTTCTCTGCCAGCCACTCCTGTCACTCCTCTCACCACTCCTCCCACCACTCCTCCCACCACTCCTCCCACCACTCCACTCCACACTCATCCCACCACTCATCCCACCACTCATCCCACCACTCATCCCACCACTCATCCCACCACTCATCCCACCACTCATCCCACCACTCATCCCACCACTCATCCCACCACTCATCCCACCACTCCGCCCGCCATACCGCTTACCACTCCACCCGCCCCTCCACCGGCCACTCTGTCCGTCTGCCAGTCCGTTCACTGCCTCTCAGACCACCAGTCCGTTCACTGCCACTCCGTCCGCTCACCTGCCAGACATTTCGCTCTCCCTCCCACTAGTTCACTTAACCGTCTCCCTGCAATGACCGTCACCATCCGCCGCCACCGTGACCACTCCGCCACCGCCCAGATTGCCGCCCCTTCCTCGCCCCTTTCCAGCCCCTTCTCCACCCCGTCCCCGCCCTGTCTCTCGTCCCCGCCTCCCTGACCGCTCCATCCCCCACTCCTCACCCTCCACCTCTGCCTCCACGACTGCTTCAAGCCCCCGACTGCCCCTGCCACCTCCAACCGTCCCCAGTCGCTCCTAGCCGCCGCTACCTTCCACGACCCCTCACTGCTCTCCCAGGCCTCGTCGCCTCCATCGGCCACCGCCGACCTGACCCTGCCACCCCGACCGCCACCGCCACAACGACGCTTCTCGCTCCTGCCCTGCGCATGGCGTGCGCGACTTCGGCTGGGAGGCGTGCCTTGTGTGCTTCAGAAAGGAGGAGCGGGGACGCCGCTGTCTCTCAGATCCACCATACTCTTACATTGGCACATGGACACGTGTGGTTTAAAAATAAATGTTTTTACAAGGCATTTGGTCAAATGAAGTGCTTTTACATTCAGGATACGGATTGGTGGTTGATTGTATCTTGAACGTCTGTGGGCATACCTCTGGCGAGTAAAGTTTTGTGAAACCTGTGATTGTGAAAAGTTTTCAGCTAGATGGGTGTTCAGAATGTTGTTCAGACGCGATATATGAGGTAGGTAAAATCTGTATATTGTCTATGAGGGCCTTCCAAATACGATTAGACACAAAAAGTGCTAAGAAGGTCGCATAAATCTGTCACTCGTGCGGTCATTTTGAAATTTGATATTGAAAAACCAACTCGCACAATATTGACCTTCTGGTTATTATCTGAAATTACATATTTCAAATACCCTGAAGAATGGTTTTCTTTAGAAGAATACTTTAGTACAAAGATTTAAAACTATTTCATTTAAAAATATGAGATTAAATTGGCTTTTTTATGATAAATGAATTTCATAAATTATATTTTATGTTATTTCTTTTGCATGCCAAATAGGACAATATTTAATGGGAATCGTCTTTTATTAGCAGAAAAATGTGCGAATCTCCAAAATGCGGCTCAATATGTCATAATCACATTCATTTTATTTTCGCTTCTCCCTTTCCATGAGTGGTTTACAGAAAATACTGAGAAATCGTTATCTAACCATTTCCCGTCAATAGTTGTATACTTTTTTCTCTATCAAAATACCGTTGATTGCTCCTCATAAAATTCAAGAACTCTAAACTACTAGAATTACAAAATACGATTACGTTTTCCCTAGATATAATTCAATGGATTTGGCATTTACAACACACTGCCATTTGCAGATCTTAATATTAATTGGATGTTTGTTATAATTTTCCATCCTGCATTGCATTTAAAATACGATCGTCCGTTACACCATCTTTTATCACTTTATAATATTTTGTAAGTTACTAAAACTAGTATCTTTAAAGAAACGTCTATTATATCATTTCCGGAGACTGACTAAATAGTCCTATTTCGTTCGGAAACCCACAGTACCTTCCTGTAGACAACAGGTAACGTACGAAAATTGGTGCATTTAAGTCACTAATGTCCGTTGCCCCAAAAATTAGACAGTCAATCTTCAAGATCAGTCAATATTCAAATAAGACAAGTCATCTTCAATTTATTTTTGTATCTCAAATATTCTAATGCGCATTTTATTTCTTTAATAAACGGAGACAAATTAAATGAAACATAAAAACAAGTTTTGTCATTTCTGGGTGCTAGATGTCAATTTAGCCGAGATCGCTTGTTTTCTACGCTCTTGGACAAGATAAGATCATGATTTTCGTCGGTTTGAATCCTCTTCTGAAAGTGTGCATAGCTGCTATGCCTGTGATAAAGCGGAAGGGAGTGACCGGTGTAAAGCAAACGGAGGTTCGTCCGCACCGAGGTTGAAGGTCTAACTGTCCTGCTACTTCTAGAAAACCAATGCACATATAACCAGCGGTTGGCGCTTTGGAGCTCTCTAGTCGTATAATTTAGCAACATAACAATGATTAACACTAACAGTTGCAAACATTGCTACCTCAGACCCTCAACAATTCTGCACGGACGCGATGACATTGGGCGAGCACTGTGCGCACACAATGATGTTGGGAGTTAATGGTCAAAGGCACTTCTAATATAATTCAAGTATCCTTTCCAGAGACTTACTTTGAATAGTCCCAACGCATTTGGGAACCCCACAGTGCCTCCCTGCAGCCAACAGCCTGTCTTCTCGCGCTCCGGCTCCTTGAATCAACCCCTTCATCCTCCGCCGCCTGCGCACGCACGACGTCGACAGGGAGCACTCGCATTCGCGAACATGACTCACCACCACTCGCCCGCCCCACCTACCGCTCACTCGACAACCTACCAGCCCACCCACATGCCAACACACCTGCCCACACACCCACACAAGCACACGCCAACACACTTGCCCACGCACTCACACGTAACACACCAGCTTACACAGGTCAACACACTGCCCACACACACGCCCACACATCTTTCCCACATCCACACGCGCCTGACACACCAGCCCACACACTGGGCTTACACTCCACAATGCCCTGCCCACATCCACACACGTGCCCACACACCCACACACCTGGCCACTCACCCACCCGTCTCCCGTGCATCATCTCACACGCGAACTCCTCACCAACACCCGCCCACTTCAACACCCGCCCACCAAAACCCGCCCACCAACACCCGGGCCCACTTTCAACACCCGCCCACCAACACCTGCCCACCAACACCCGCCTGACCAACACCCGCCTGACCAACACCCGCCCACTCAACACCCACTCCACCAACACCTGCCCACCAACACCCGCCCACTCAACACCCGCCCACTACCCGCCCACTGCCAACACCCGCCCATCAACACCTGCCTGACTAACACCCACCCACTCAACTCGTTCACCAGTGTCACCCGCCCACAATTCCCTCTCCAGTTCACCCGCCCATCCCTCATGAATTCACTCACCAGCCCAGACACGTTCACCCAACGATGAGATCACCATCTTTTCAGCTCATCCAGCCAAACCTCTTCCAGTTCACTAGGCCACTGGCCTGCTCGCCCACTGTCTCACTCGCCCACTCGCCTAACCGCTGACCCTCTCACTGCCATGCCCGTCCACGCCCGCCGGCAAGCGCCCCGCGGGCGGAAGGGCAAAAACAGCGTGGAATGGGACTGCGCGGGGAGACTGTGAAAGGCGGGGAGCTCAGGGCCTGAGAGGCACGGTCCAGGCGAAGCGTGGCGGGACAAAGCACAATCGTTGGGACGGAATGGTGCGGAGTCAGGGAGGGGGCAGGGGTATACAGAGCGAAACCAGGCGGGGCGAATGGTAGTGGGTCGGATCCCGGAGATGCTGGATAGGACGGGGGAGAGGAAAGGGAGGGCGGAAAAGGATAGAGTGGAGAAAGACTGCGTGGGCAAAGTGGGGAATGTGGTTGGTGCGTGGGTGTAGGGTGGCGTGGGGTAAGAATGAATGACGTGAGGCGGAGCAGTCCGGAGTGGGTCGAAGACGGGCCAGACCGGAAACGGGACTGGAAAAAGGGCGCGGTGGCGGGCGGGGGCGGGTGCGGGGCGAGGGCGGGGGCGGAGGCGGGGCGGAGTGCGGGGCGGGTGCGCGGGTGTGCGGGGCGGAGTGCGGGGCGGAGTGCGGGGCGGAGTGCGGGGCGGAGTGCGGGGCGGAGTGCGGGGCGGAGTGCGGGGCGGAGTGCGGGGCGGAGTGCGGGGCGGGGTGCGGGGCGGGGTGCGGGGCGGGGTGCGGCGGGGCGGGCTGCGACGGGGAGTGGGGAAGCGGGACGGAACGCGTAGGGGTGGAGTGGGGAAGCGGGGTGGAACGCGTAGGGGTGGAGTGGGGAAGCGGGGCGGAACGCGTAGGGGTGGAGTGGGGAAGCGGGGCGGAACGCGTAGGGGTGGAGTGGTGCTGGACGAAGCAGAGCAGGGCGGGGGTGTCGGCGGCGACGCGACGCGCCCGGCTGCGTTTACGGGCTCGTTACCATGGGAATGGTGTCTGAGGGCGACGCGCGCCGACTAATCCAGGGAAACACCCGCTGCCGAACCACCACTGTCGCGCCTCTCTGCCGACCCTGTGCGAGCCGTGTTGCTGCAAGCGGTGCTGCAGCTAGCGATAGTGGCACTGTTGTCGCCTCTCCTCATCTTAGTATTTGACTTCGCTGTCTGCAGTAGTAGGAGCGCCAGCGTCATTCTATTCTAATCTCCAGTTCCTTCCCATTATCATCCAATACCCCTCCTAAATTGTTGATGGAATTATACTCTTGTTTCTCTTCAAACAGTACAACTCATAATCTTACTACTTGTTGTTTTCGTTGTCAGTACCGACGTCATTTTTACATTGTGGAATACTCCTTACACAGTGCAGAGGCTAGGAATTGTAATTCTGCTGGAAAACTGGACGATTTTCTACATAAAACTGTTATAACTATTCCTTGGTAACGAAAAAGTGAATAACTCTTATTCCTCAATGGGATAAATTATTTCATCTTACTCGTTGTGTAGTGAGAATTCACGTTTTGTGGTTCCTTAATACCGCAAAATTGGTTTACAGCGAAATATCTGTCCGTCTACCTGTAAACAAAGTTATCTGCTCAACCATAAATATGATGTTCACCAACAATGATACTTCCCTTTCGATCTCACTGATGTCACAGTCCCTTGAATTTGAAACGGATATTTAGATTTTTAAGGGAACTGTACATGAAGTCTTAATATTTTAAAAATTTTCCCTAAAGATGGTTCAACATTTTTTTTCACTTTTTCATCGAATTGAATAAAACAAACAAACGGGCGAAAGATCAGTGCGCGATCTTTCCTTACTCTTCCTTGCCCTATCCTGACCCCCTTTCTTACTCACACTTACACCATCATTTACTACCTACCATACATTCCAGGAGACCGGTCGGGAGCGTAGAGCGTTCACGGCTGGAACGGCTTTCTCCAGCCGATTGGCTGTTCGGCGCCGGATCTCACTATCCAGAGAGATATGAGCACCGTCACTTTCCGTGATGCACTACACTTACGGAGCGAGTGGCCATAGTTGTTGACGCGCCAGTAAACGCGAATAAAATGAATGAACGAATGAAATAAATGAATGGAGTGAATCAACCAAACTACATTCTGCCAACAATTGATAGATCTTTTCTGTATGTAATAAGCTAAAGAAGATACAGATTTCGTAAGACTTCATAGACCCTAAAATCTCTAAATACGCTTCTGCTGAAACAAACGTGTTAAGGTGAAAAATGTGAGTTCACAGATTATAATAATAGAAGGAAAAGGGTAATGAACATGCAACCCGCAACACATTTTACTTGTACCAGAAGTTACTATCAGCATGATTCGGGAACAATGCTTTCCAGGACCATAAAATCTAATTTTTGTACGATCAATTGGAAAGTTTCTTATGCCGTATGTTTTCAAGTCGAGATATTTTTGGACGATCAAGCACATATTTGGGGGGTATGAAAACCACGAAGAACGGGTTATGAGAAACTTTCGAGTTTGGTTTTCAGTGTGAAGGAATTTTCACATTTAAAACAATGCTTAAAAATGCAGGAGATCTAAGGGTGCCTCTCTATTTATAACAACCTGACAATATCCATAGAATGTCCTGTAAGCTTCTCATATGGTTGGAGATCTCTGGTCGGGTGTCAATAAAACCTTCTTTGTTATATCAGTTGATGCTGTTAATTGATCTTACAGAATGAAGACCACAAAATATGAATAAATTAGAATATATTTCGTGATTTCGATCTTAAGGCCAACTTCACTTTCTAAAATACTACTGGACTTTCTTTGAATCTGTTTCGTATATCCCAACAAATTAATATAGCAGAATTATACAGAACACATGTTAATAGAATCTAACGAACATCCCAAGTACAATGCTTGAGTAAGAATAGCATTTGGAAACTAGTTAAATTCCGAGAGGCATAATTGCGTCCAATAACGTGTACCTTATGCAAATTGATGTATATTGTATCAAAAACAATCTTAAATTTCGTGTAGATTGTTTATTGTAAGTAATTGTTATGTTCCATTTGAAAAGGCAAGTTCTATGTCATAACGAAAAACAAAGGACTATTTAAAGTAAGCACGTGTCATGTCAAAAACTTTAAATTATTTTACCAAACTTTTGTACTATTTCGTTCTGTACTTGAAAATTGAACTTTATCTCGGTTAGTTTTGTATGACCACTCTAATAATTAACGTTATCCCGCAGTTAATACGCGCTTTTATTTTGAAAACATTCGCATGGACAAACTCACAGGAACATCTATTGTTCTCTTCTGAGCGAAATTTATATACGTTCACGAGGGATTAGGAGTGTTTCAAACGCTCTTACTTTCCACATAACACTGAAAATTGGGTCCTTTTTGCGCGCAACGGAGAGAGAAGGCAAAAACGTCACCGCTCAGTCCCCCCCCCCGCCCGCCCCCGAGGGTGGGTCCTCTGGTCGTGAGCAGTGCAATGACGTGCGGCGACGGGAGTCAAGGCACTTCCACTGAAACAAAAAGCCTCTCACCTGCGCCCCAAACTCCCCCTTCCATCCGCCGGCGCGTGGTTTCTACCCTCGGGCAGGTTCGCCGCCCTCTGGCGGGCCAACTCCGCGACTATCATCTCTCGCCGCATTTCAGCCGTAAAATTCAATTTCGCCCTAAAAAGCGATTGGAGTGAATGGGTTGAGACGTTCGCCTGAAAGCCCCGCTTGTAAATAAGTCCCGGCCTTCGCCCTCGCCCTCCGCCCGGTGTCCCTTTGAGCGCCCTCATCTCCATGCGGTGGCGAATGCGGCGGCAGCGGCGGCGGCGGTGACGTTAGCGGCGACTGCGGCGGCAATGCCGTAGGTAGGAGGGAGGCGGAGGCAGGGGCAGAGACGGTGGCAGGAGAGGGCGGTGGAGAAGGTGGTGGGACGGAAGTGTAGGCGGGGCCAAGGGCGGGGGCAGGCGTGGAGGCGGTTCGCCGAGATGGGGGCGGATGTGGGGGCGGAAAAGAGGGCCGAGGTGGGGGCGGAGAGGGGCGAAGACTGGGGCAAGGCCGGGGCGAGGTGGGTACGGGAGACACGGAGGGGAGGCGGAGGCGGAGGGGCCATCGGAGGGGGCGGTGGTGAAGGCGGAGGTGGGGGCGGGCGCGGAAGCGGGCCGGTGCGGGGGCAGAGATGAAAGTGGGATCGGAGATGGAGGGGGTGAAGCGACTACGTCAGCGGAGGTGCAGACGGTGACGGAGAGGGGTGCGGGGGTAGAGGCGGCGGCGGGGGCCTGGAAGGAGCGGAGGCAATGGCCGAGGGGGCGGCGGCTGGCGAAGTTGTGCTGGTGACGGCAGCCGAGAGCGCTATCCCACAACGAGAGTAGCGCTGGCGACGACCGCGGAATTGATGGCGGCTAACGGTGCAGGTTCGCTGTTGTGCTGTGCGGCAGCAATAAACAGCGTTGGCGGGAGATAGACATATAACACCCAAAGGCTTTTATTACTCGACAAAAGCGTTTTTTTTTAATATTCAGCATTTTGTGATTTTTTTATCCTGGAAGGAGTGGTGTGATGGTAAACGTAGAATGGCGATGAATTCCGGGTTGATCGATGCAGTATCAGACTGACTGGTATATTTTCATGTTTTCTAGGGGACTCGAGGTTCGTATTACATAGTGATGATTTGTTATAACATTCTGACCTTTCTAATGTAAACACATTAATAGCAGTTTCCAAAATGTATTTTAATAAAACTAAATTACTGAAAAATAGTATTAGTGTGTTTGTTTTTGAAAAATCGTCGGAATATTGTAACATTAATATCGATGTAACAAAGCACAGCATGTTCGTTAAAATAGTGAATATTCATTGATATAGGTGATCGTAAAGCTAAAGAACTCATGTTATCTACTTTTTATTATTGTGTATTGGCAGCTTTCCATAAAAATATATCATTTTTATATTAGTCGCACATTTGACACTTGTGGTTTTCATAGTTACACAAATTAATGTGTAATGATATTTTCGCAAATTCATTTAGGATCTTATTTAACATACTGTTCATTTTACAGACTCTAAATTTACTGTAATATCTTTTGAGCATCGATCATGCTTTTCATTGCAATTCTTCGTAAGCGTGGCCTGCTTATGTTTAGTGTATATACTCTATTACTTGATATTTTACTATTTCCTTTATTGTAAAGACTTCTTAAATTTTAGTTGATGCTTAGTCTGTATATGATGCAGTGTTTAAAACCATAAGGTTATTTTGAAGAATCTTAGAATATTTATCATTAATGTGAGGGAATACAGTTTTTAATTACAAGTACTATCATCTAACTTATCACCAATTGCCTATTGTGAGATATAAGAAATGAAATTATTTTGTCTCTGCTACAGAAATGCATTTGAAAGGATAATGTGTGTTTCAGGTGTCTGTAGGCTCTATTATACCATGTATTTTCTAGAGCGGACTCCCTGCTGTTTCAAATAAACTGTTGCATAAACTGTTGGCGAGAGGTGGACGTGTCTTTCGCTTCAAATGCTGCTTTTCATTTTTCCACACAAACGTTCTTCATTAATATTCTGAGTGATGTATTGATTACACTCGCCAATTTTGCAAATAGTGCATTCTTCATGGAGTTATACATGTGTATGTAGAAAATGTCCGTTAAATGCTAAGCTGGTTTAGTCATTGTGTCCAATTTGGCATTCTAAATAAGTGAAGTCGTACAAGTATTCTTCGTGCTTATTTCGAATATTTTAACGTTAATATATTTTTTTAAATATTTACTCACGGGATCTTCCCTGCTAAGTACTGGTAAATTAGAAGACATACAACTAAGGGGAATCACGAGAGGAGATATCATTTTCGCGCATTCTAAATGACGTTTTTTCGCATCCTCGTCTTTAAGTATTTACTGACATATGCTGATATGCCTATGCTTTGTGAGGTCAGTACAACACACATTGTCCACTTACTTCGAGTTCTTACACGTAGTAAATATTTTTGTACTATTTCTGAATGGTTCATATATATAATTGAATTGTGCAAATTTACTTCTAGATTATTTTTTGTCGCTCTTTTTTTCCAATATTGATTGTTTCTTAATTGTAAATTAAGGAATATTTGCATGGCATAAGAGAAGCAAAAAAATAATTGTAAATAATATTCAATAAAATATTAGCCTTAAGTATTTACTACATATGAATATAGTTTAACTTAAGTTTTAAAAAGATTTGTACATTCAAATACTGAATTTTATAAAAACCTATTTCAATTATTTATTTGTTGTCATCAATAACTTTTGTGAGTGATAATTGCTATCTTACCTCAAATGTATAATTTGCCATGTGTGAAGTTTGAGTCACGTTTGAACCACATACAAGGCCAATAGTTGTTGAAAAAGCGTTGACAAAAGAAGAAAATGTCGTTTCAAAGGAATAACTTCATTAGTCAAAGGAAATTCTCTTTTTCTGTGTTTACCTTTTCATCTTTGCAACATTCATTTAAAACATAGTTAGTATAAAAGAACTTCAATAGTTTAAAGAGACATATCGTTACAGAGTTTAAAATGTGTTATTATTGAGAAAAACTTATTTTTGTTCATAAATTCTGTTATTGGTTTAAAAATTACCGAACCTTGAAAATTAAGAGTAAGAACGACGACGCATACTGTACATATCATGGAAGTAAAAAAAGTCTTGCTAAAATATTTGTTTTTGGTAATTCTCGGCCAAGTGCTTTGTGTTGCCAAATTTTGATGTACGAAATGGTTGCCTGTCTTTCTTTAATAATTCAAAAATAGCATTAATTCACGTAATAATTTTGAACTTTTAAGCTGTGAACATTAACAGTGTGTGTAAATGTGTACGTAAACAATGCCATAAGACAAGTACTTTCTCATCCCATATTTACACCGAAGCAGCATGTCAATAAACTGAAGTACCTAAATTGTATTAAAACGTCTTCACTTGAGCAATAACTTGTACCTAGTTACCCCAGAACTCAGAAGATATGAGAACCATTATCCATTATATTGCAGGTGCACTTCCCAACATGGACCCTTAGTTAGACTACCTCTCCTCTATTCATCTCGATTACGTCCTTCTTAATTGCTCAGTATGTCGCAAAACCTCAAATATGAGTAATACAAAGTGAACAAATGAAAGAAGCAATTTGAACCACCACTCGCTAAAATTTACGGGCCGTAACCCTCTAACATTACTACCAATGTTCTAAAATGTATTCATGAATAGCCTGTTAATAATTCATTTCTATATCATGTTTACGTACACCAAGAAACAGTAATTCTTGATAGCATTTATGAAAAATTACAAAATTTTGACTGACCTAATATCGTGAAGTCACAAATGAGCATGACATTAACAATACTATAAGAGAATGATATACCCAATCTCACAGGTTTTCATTCAATTATAGTGAAAGATTCAAGTGTCTTGTATATTGTAATATTAAACATAAAATAATTTCACTAAGCTGGCTACATGTTTTCTGCAAAGAGCTTATTTGGCTTAGAATTTTAATTGCATCTATTATTCTTTATATACGTAAATGCTGTCCTTCAATATCCGTACTTGGAGGGGCCAGCACCGCGTCCAGTGTATTATTCGTAAGAGTCTTCTCGTAATAAAATAGGAATGATTCAACTCACGGCTCGCGTGCAGGCAGCACTTCTGCTCGCATTTTCACTTCGGGCGACCCACTTCTCCCTGCCGTGAGGAGCTGCGATCCATTGCAGCTGAACTCCCCAACCATGATAGCTCAACGCTGACGCTATGGTGGAAATAGAAGGAACCGTGCTGTTACAGGATGATGGTTGTACGAACGTTTGATGAAGATTCTCAATGAAAGGTTCCAGAGTCAACAATTGTGTCAATATAGAGAAAACAGGAGAGTTTTGGAATAATGTGAGATATTTTTGTGCTCTGTGAAAAGACAATCATCAGTAATTTAAGATATCCTATTAGAACCCCATTTAAGTACATGATATAAGTAATAATTATAAACAGTGCGTATATAACCTGAAGTTTAAAAAAAATTATATTATAAAACATATCTAATATATCTTAAGTTCAAAACTTACAATTTAATCCTGCGATCAATTTAGAAGATAAATCTTTTTCAAAGCATCTATTGCCGTTTAATAAATTTCTGAATAAGGACGTGAGATCTTAGACAAAGGAGTAAACATTCAAATAATAACATTTCTCAATGACTGAAAAACAAGAAAATTAAAAAAGAACTTTGTATTTTTACACTATTTTCGTAATTTTTATATAATATACGTTAATTACTTTTATATAGAATACAATTCAGTGTATCTCTCGATATGTTCTGAAACTAGGAGTGGTCTGGAGATAACATTCACAGCAAGAATGGAAATCTGTTTTAATAGACTCATTTCCGACGACTTTTTAATTATTATTTTACAAAACGGATTCAAAATAGTAATCAAATTCTAACACTAAAAAGATCAGCTATAATATTAATAGTTGAAATGAAGTAAAATTCGTTAACCCTCGAGCTGGTGCAGAATTGCTACCACTGAAATATTTTTCCGGGTATGCTGGGCGATAGCCCTTCCAGGAAGTCGTGGCCTGTAGTGTTTCACGGGTGACATTTCAGGAAAAAGATAAAATCGTTTCTAACACCGCTAACCTTATCAGTTACCAGCGGTCTGCAAGATTGCGAAGCCGCAGCAATTTGGAGTAGATTTGCACCGCACGACCGCCTTTTATCTTTTCTTGCTGCGCGTTTCACTATCAAATCACTACTAGTAAGATACGTACATTAGTTGTATCTGCATTTACATTGCGAAATGGGTATTTTTCGTCATCAACTAGGTCTTGGAGAAGAAGGGAATTCTTGGAACCTCAAGAAATATAAGAAATATTAGACGAGGATTTCAAATCGAATCATATGTCAAATGTATCTTTCTCTGAGGGTGAGGTGGATGAAAACGTGAATAATGATGATATAGATGACAATTCAACTTCTGAGAATGACGGGGAAAATATTTATGTTATGGAGTATGATCTTGAAGGGGAAGAAAATTGTTTTGCTGGAAAAGATAACGCGACAAAATGAAGGACAAAGACCTTAAAAAAGTCTTCGAAGATTAGTCAAAAGAACATTATAAAAATGTTCCCTGGGTCCAAAGATAGTGCTAAGAACGTTGAATCAGATATAGAAGCATTTTTTCAGAGTACTGATTAAAATATATTTGATGAGATAATGACATATAACAAGACATGACATACACGTAAGAAAAAGATGATGCCCAATACACACGTTACAATTTTTCGGGAAATATCCAGTAATGAAATTCGGGTTGTGCTAGGCATTTTGTACTAGACAGGAACGAAGAAAGAAAATCATACTAATGTGAAGGCTGTTTGGGGACACAAATGGTACTGGTGTAGACATTTTACGTGCATGCATGAGTTCTGGAAGATTTTTACAATTGTTGCGTTCAATCAGATTTTACAATACCTAAACCAGAATTGATCGTACGAAAAGCGACAAGTTTGCTCATATCAGAATTATTTTAGAATCTTTCAAGCCATTCATTACGATTCAGAATGACTTGACTACAAACAAGATAGTAATATTATTCACACCTTATATTGTATATGCAATTGTGTCAATGTTACGAGTTTTCAGTTTCCCAAGTAATACGTCTAAATATACATTTTGTAAAAGTGTACTTCTGTATAAATAACGTTCACAAGGAAACAATTAGCCTTCTCTGAGAGAGAAAACCCATAGAATTACATTATTTTTAAGAAAACGTAGCTGGTAGCAAATTTATTCAGCGCTGCTGCTCGCGTAACGTTCAGAGGCGCTGCCTCTCGAGGGTTAAGAAAACTAAACAATATTTGTTTTAATCAGTTGATTTTTATTATAGTTACAAATGCCAAATATATTGTAATTGTTTCTACAAAATCAATTCTCAACAGGAACGAAGGAAACAACATAGTTCGTTCCTAAACGAGTCTGGAGCAAAATTACACGAGTCTTGCAAACCCCACACGTGCACAAGAGCTTTCGGGCCCTACGCCAGCTCAAGAGCTCGAGAGGAACTTCACCTCGAAACCCATCGGAGCGTTTCCCAGATAAGCGCCAGCATTCGACAGCGGAAGACCACGCCTCGCCGCACCTCCCACGCAATAATGCGTACGCACAATTTCCACCAATTGCGAGCGTGCGTGCGGGCGGGCGGCTGACGGACGGACGGACGGACGTCAGCGGCGGCGCTCGGGGCGACGCGCCGGAAGCCATCGGACAATGACGCAGCGCGTCGCGTTTCCGGCAGATTGCCGGTAGCGAGATTCGAAGCCAAGCCCGCGCCCTCTCCGGCCTCCTCCCAGCCGCTCCGCCGCCACCGGTGCCGCTATCTTGAAGCGCGCTCAATAAAGCCCTGTAAATTAACGTTATCTGCGGGGGGAGAGAGAGGGGGAATCAGTTGGGGGAGAGGGAGGGATGTAGAGGGAAGAGAAGGCGAGTTATCTGCGTTGGGCGCGCGCCGGGTGGGAGGGAGGAAGGGGGTGGGTGAGATAGCTCGGCTCGGCGCGGGGGTGTCCGCGTGTTTTCACGCCCACCCCTCCCCCCGCCCCGCCCCGCGCCGGCCCGGGCCCGATTGGATGAAAGGTGCCGTTGTTTGCGGTCGCCCGTTCGATCTCGGATGTCCAGCCGCCGTTAGTTACGGCCCCATCCGCGTGGAGATGGCGCGAGGGAAGCGGCTGGCGTCGGGATGGATTGCGCATGCGCTGGTTCCGTCCTCACCCCCCGTCCTCACTCCTGGTCTGTTTCGTTCCCTCCCTCACCCCCACTCACTCTGCCACAGACACCCTTCACGCTGCCGCGGATTTGAGGGTGATGGATCTGTCTGGTCGTTTCTCTGCCAGCGCTTGATTTCGGGGCGTGTATTTATCAGCCATTCAGGGGCAGTATGACGCAATAATTTTGCCCAATTGGTTTATTGGATGGAATGTACAGGATGCACTTTCTAATGCCAACGTGGTAGATTATTCTCGAGCAGTTTGGTAGATCTGAAACTTTTCTCTTGATCGTAAATTTGATGCTGATAATTTAGAAGGACGTAAGTAATTTATATGATACATTTTCTTCAGCGTGAATGAACTTCTTGCAGTAATTAGGCATAATTATTGTTCGTGGTAACAATGTTAAATAAGGTTTCTTCCCAACATTAAAATAATGAGCCAAAAATTGCTAGCTTATACTTCGATTTAATCATAGTGGTACTCGACATTTCATCAGACGTTACGTTGTGTTGTCACACACTGGCGCGTATAGCACGTGGTAAGCACATGGCTGCGGTCACCAGCCCCGTTGGAAAGGACGTTTTTCGAATTTATTAAAATAATCCCCTTTATAAGCAGGAGGTTCTTTCGTAATGTAGTATATTTGCTCGTGATTTGTATCCATCCTATTTATATTCAACGAAGTGAAAAAATATAAAACTTACATTTTTATATTTCTTTAAAACACTGTTTTATAAATATTACCTAAATAATCTGATTATTAATTTGTGTAACTTACCACTCATTAAATGGAACCAAGACCTCATGCACCATTTCTTTTTAACAGTCCTAATCCAGTATCATGAATGTAACATGCAAGGTAGTGGCATTTCATACACAAGATGTAGGTTTGAGAATATCCAGGATGATTATGAACCAGCATGCGATTGAACGTTTAAATGGAATGGAGTTTCCGTTCAGCATTGAGTCTTGTGGCTGCGCAATGTACCTTGAGAGAATCAGTGATTCATTGTTTAACAAGAAATAAATCTGTAAATTGAATTCTTCAATGAATATACGCATTACTAACATCTGTTGTGGGAAGATCTTCACAACCCACAGTCGATGCCGTATCATAGATGTTTTATTTGGAAAAAGAAATAATTTTTGATTTGGAAATAAGTTGTGAAGTGTCAGTGAAATATGAATTACTCAAAAGCTGATTTATGAAAGAAACTGTTAGTACATGAAAATACAATGTAACAAAATAATTATCAAATGATTTCACTTGAATTTCTTTGCAACCTACTACGGGCTAATTGTAGAATTTCTTTTTTGAAATAAGAACTACAGAACAGCCGTTTCGTTTGAACAGTTGTTTCCGTTGAACAGACCTTTTTCCTACTTTTGTACGCAAATAATGTACACGTATATTATTCTTATAGTATTGAAAGCAAATACAAAATATGAACATTGTAAATAAATAAGTCACAGAATTCATGTACTGGTATATTTTCAATGAAGATTCTGTATAGTTATGCTTTATAGTGTACTCACCAGAAGGTTTCTATAACCTGCAAGGGAGTGCTGCCTCCCAATCTGTGCTCACCGCCAGATTCTCTAGCGCGGAGCGACTTTCAGCTATCACTCACGCATTATCACAATCGTTTGTTTTTGAAAAAGCTTTGTCTACACTGTAGTGACGGTGAAATGCGCGATTGGATGACTGTGTTTTCTCTCTCTCTCTCTTTCCTTTCTTTATTTCTCTTTCTTTCTCTCTTTCTCTCTCTCTCTTTCTCGCTCTCTTTCTCTCTGTCTTTGGTACTTGACGTTGAAGTAAAAAAGAATTGATTTGTAAGTTACGATCATATCCAATGCTATACGATAATTACAATTCTCACCACCATAAAGTTACCCTTGGTTATCGATTTAAAAATTTCTTATAAAAGATAATGCGGTTTGTTGGATTGGCTACTGCTCTTTCGTATGGTCATGCAATAAAATACTCATTTCATGTTTATAAATTGAATTTATAAACGCGGAGCGTTAATTGACGCTAGGGAATTTAGTAATTCCAAAACTTTCTGTTGTGGGAAATTTTAGTGAAGATGAAATGTAGTAATAGTGTCAAACACACTTAAAATATAGTACAATACAATTTCAATTTAACTGTGAGTGTTGCAATAGAGCCATTTAAGAATGAATCTGAATCACTATCACCTTCACAATCCTCAGTATTTTCAATTTTATGAAGCAGTATTAGTATCACAGTCACTTAGAACGGAAGTAACCGGAAGGAAGAAACCGAACTTAAAGGAAAACAAAAACCTTTCCGACTCAACGTGAATCCTACTCGACATTGAATAAGAAGGAACTGAGAAAAGAGCTTAATGTTCTATACCGCAGATATGACTTTCGCGGAGTCGACCAACCTCTATACTTTTCTTTTCTAACGTGACATCTGTGGGTAGTATCTCCAAGATGGAATTCAGACCAAGCTTTTGCGTCATTTTCTGTCCTGCCGCTCGAGTCGCTTGTTCTGCAGCCCTGCTTGATACGATCGCGATCATGCGACATCTTGCGGCAGGACGAAGAAAGACGCAAAAAGTCGTGCCGAATTCCATCTTGGAGATACTACCCACAGATTCCACATAAAAAAACAAGTATACATGTGCTACAATTCACATTGAAGAATATTTTTAGAAGTAAAAACTCTTAGTATTTAACCGATATTTTCCGTGTAATTAAATTTACTTTTACTTGTAGGGCATGCCATATATTTTTGTTAGCGCCCTATTTGTCCGTAAAGGAGCCACTGCTGCTGCGCTTGACAAACGGTCTATAGCGGAGCGTCAGCCGGGGGTGGGGAAGGGGGGAGAGGAGGGGGCGTGGCATGCGAACGCGAGCAGGTGCGCCTGTCGCCGCATCACTTCCCTTCCTCACACGGCGCCGCGGAGCCCGCACGCCCGCGGGGCGGTGTCGGGGCGACCGCGCCGCCCGGTCGCGCCCACGGCGCACCTGGGCGCCACCCACCATGGGCCCAGCGGCCCCAGCAGTGGGCCCCAACGTCCTTTAACGCACGCGCGTAATAGTCATTTTCTTCTGTACAAGACGTCTCAGAAAACATGTTACTAACTTCTAGGGCATGTACCGGAGCGAAGATGATGACATTTTGCCAGGGAACATGTGGTGGGAAATCTGATGTAACGAAGTTAAACATGCGATATTTACCCTGATTGGTTTTATTAATCGACAGTTTTTAGTTACTTTATAAGATGGGTTAACAATGGATTACTTCTTCGCACGTTTCTATGCGTAACGCAAATCGCTTTGCACTGATGTTCTGCAAGTACGCGATTATTATTTCTGTTTGATTGCGACAAAATATGTACACGTCAGACATCACTGTCCGATGATTTTCCTATCAATCAGGAAAAAATATAACGTGTAAATTCCTGAGAAATCACTACAGGTTCTTAGGCCAAAAACTATTTCCGACCTCTAGATGACCTAGAAAATCGTAACATTCATTGTAAGAAAGTCTGAATTATCTTTATTTGCAAATTGTACATCACAAAGAAAATATCTGGATAAAAAATTGAAAATACTATATGTTTGTTGCCAAGTGCTGTATTCTAATTAAAAAACATAATTAATATTAACAAAACAATAGTTAAACCTATGGGAACATACGGAATGTGGGGTAATTTCGGAGCTCAAAGTTAAAAATTCTCTATAGATTTTAAGCTTAACTTATGAGGTTGGCAAATATTTACCATGCAATGTGACAGTGTTCTCCCTTAAGATTTGAAAGTATCAAGGACAGCGCCATAAATTAGTCAGGAAACGCAAACGTCAACAAGGACTAAAAAAGTGTCCAATTTATCTGACAATGAATACTATAGATAATAATCTTGAAAAACCCTAGGTTTCAGAACCTACAATTAACTTACAGGTTTTAGTTACTTTAAGAGAAGAATCAGCACTAAATGACTTCTTCACACGTGTCCATGTGTAATTTATTGAACAAGACTATGAAGTATTGTATTGCTGCAGCGAACAATTGCGACTTCGAAAGAAAAACTAGTATCGTGGGTCCTTCATATAAAAAAAATGGATAATTCTTGCTCTTAAATGTAGTAAATAACTTCATCTAATGCATCATGAAGACTGAATCTACGTTTTGTGATCGTTTTGTGGGCCGAAAAAATTGTTTTGCGCCTGTCTGGGCAAAATGTCTTTCTGTGAAAATGATTTTCATGAAGGTAAGTAGGATTTTCATGAAATTGGCATTATTTACTTGATCTGGCTGATGTCACGGCTACTTAAGTTTGATGCTAATATTTTTATTTTAGGAGGTACAGCCTTATGTGAAGCTTCAACGACTTCTTAAAATTTTCTCAAAAAGCTTCAAATTATTTCTTTAAAATATTACGGGAATAGAGCAAAGTAGCTTATAAAAATGACGTAGGTAAGATTTTCGTTGAACTTTCCGAACTTTGCAATAATAATTCCTAAAATTGCAAAAATAAATAATAATGCGAAAAAGTATGTAATTTTGTAGGACCACTATCTTTTATTGCTTCGGTTAACCTCTCCTCAAGGCTGTCTCGATTGTATCCCAGGTCTCCGACGTTTGGCGATGGAATTCTCGGACAATGGGGACGGGCCACATGACGCTAGGAGCCATCACGTCACTCAATTCTAAGAATGAGATGACGGTGAGGCGAGGAGAGAAGCATCGGGCTCTGACTTTCCCCTGAAATTGATCGGAGGAAATCACGTAAACGACGGATTAGTGCAGACTGCCTCTAAACCTCGATCAGACAATGGTTGATCTCAACCCTGTTGCTTAGATGGTATCCAAAATCCTGCCTCCGTCAGAACTCGAACTTAGCACACCTCCCGGTCATTCAAGCTACTACACTCCCTAACTGAACTAGGTTAATATTATAATAATAATTATAATTAATTATTTCTCGTTGAATCTTCATACCAATATTCTCGAGTTTAAAAGCTTCGATATTGAGGTATTTTTGAGAGGAGAAAAATGTTCCTGTCTACAGAATAAACTAGAGGTGCTACAGAATGGCGCAGACTTTCTCGTACCAAATTTTTCTAATTTCCTTGGTGTGATCTGGCTTTAAAGTCTTTCTCCATTCTCTGGCCAGCTGCCATCTATTGTCGCCCAAAGTACTTTTTTTGACAATTTCTCAACTCTTTGCTTTCGTAGTAGTACAACCGAATTATTACTTCAAGAATTTTAAAGAAGACTAAAAACTCCTCCAAGATAGATGTTTTCATTCAAAAATTCGTTGCCGTTTTTAAGAAAATGGCGATTAAACATTACTGCAAATTTGGAGCTCTTTTTCTCTGAAATCTAGTGAGTTTTCGAGAAAGTTCATTTGAAGTACTTCTACTCACATATGTAATAATGCATACAATTTGGTGGAAATGTCCATATTAACAGAGAGAGGTATTTTAAAAAATTTCATTCATTTTTTAAAAAAGTACACAAATGTATACACCAAAATGAACTTTACATAATATTAAACAGTACAATTAGCACTATCCATTCGAAAAATTTGAAGAAAACATTTTGAGCCATTTTTGAGCAAATGGCATTTGAGCGTTTCTGTGAATGCGGAATTTTGAGCTCATTTTCATAGAAAACTTTTGAGTTTTCAAAAAACTTTATTTGACATTATTTAAAGCACATGTACATGTAAATAAAATAATGTGAAGAAATCACCTTTAATGTAAATTTTACCGACGTGAGATACAAGTCAAAAATATAAA
This sequence comes from Teleogryllus occipitalis, assembly GCA_011170035.1. NCBI lineage: Eukaryota > Metazoa > Arthropoda > Insecta > Orthoptera > Gryllidae > Teleogryllus > Teleogryllus occipitalis. The sequence continues at coordinate 26,465 of BLKR01009996.1, forward strand.
ATTTTTGTAGTTTTTGAAAAAAAATTGAGGCTATATGGGGTTTATGTTGTTGAATAGAGCGCATTTGGTATTACACATACCAAAAATTTAAAGAAAAAATTTGGAGCCGTTTTTGAGAAAATCTTGCCATGGTATTTTTTTTAAATTGCAAACATTGCAAGCACTATTGCACGAAAATTACTAAAATTTCCAAAAACTCTATATGACTTTAATGAAAAAAATATTTATGTACAACAAATTTAATTTGAAGGAAAAATCTTTCTTCAATTTTACAGCTGTAGAAAGCCGCCGAGAACAATTCAAACTTTTGAAATTTTCGAAAATTTAGAGTAAATCGTAAAAATGAGACTTATTCTACCTTAGAAGTGTATCATACTCTATTTTTACATGAAATTTAAATAAAAAATTTGGAGCGGTTTTTTGAGAAAATTTTCAAAACGTCCGGGGGGCTTCATGTAAAATAACCCTAAATTTTCAAGAATGTTTTCAGAATCTCAAAGCTTTAATCAGAGCCAGATCGATCAGGGATTATTTAGTTTGGAAAATATCGTACTAATGGTTTAGGTGCTAGTAGAGTTCACAGACGGACGGACAGACAGACAGACGGACAAAGACGAACGGACGGACGGAAGTTTTGCTTTCAATTGGTTTTTCAAGGATCGGCATAACTCGGATTGTGGCTACACCACGTGTTAGAGGATTTTTTTCTCTTAATTTAGCAACTGTATTTATCCACTTTCTTGTTTTCAGGGCCCGGAAATGATTTTCTTCTGTGAAAAATTCACTTTTCTTTTTGTGGAGCATTACATAACTTTCTCTATACTACGTACGATACTCCGACGTATGTATACGAGAAAGTAAAAAGAAAGCAAGCAGTTCCCATGTTGCATTTTCATGTTACATCTCAGCATCTCATGTTGTATCTTTACTATCTGCAATATGACCTCAAGGCTAAAAGATGCATCTGAGAAGATCGGAACTTTGGGGGTTGTAAAATCTATTACCTACTACTAAACTGAGATCATTTGAAAGGTAAATAAATGATGTTACATACAATGTACTCTTTTCTACACCCTGAGACACCATCAAACAGTAGCAAGTGATTAGAGACTGAGTCTCAACACACAGAAGCAAAATATATTTCTCTATGCATTCATCCACCCTTTTTAACCCGTAACCACAGATGGGAGTCAAACTGACTCCGCTTTCTTCTACATTTTTATTATATTAGTTTGACGCTTCTGCTGTTTCCACCAGAACTTTAATACTTTCAAATCAACTCTTCGTTGTTGCGTATGCGAATTGTCAATTGTATACATCTTGATTTATCCGATGTCGTGTTCAATGTAGCTTTGTGCATCACGCAGTCAATTTGACTCCACATCTGTGAACACGTGACAAGAAAAATATTCCTTGTTGTACCGAAGGCAGGCATGTATGTAATATTTTTTTTGTTATGGGAGTTATATATTTCCAGTACTATCCATGGTATTATCTTAATATTTTTCTCATTTATTATTAATGGCATTAGTAACAAGTCTGGATTTTATAAAAAGTCTCGCTAATGAACTAATTACACTTGCTCGTGGAACATGCACGTGCGGACAATTTTTCGTCAACAATCTGTACTAATCTTAAAAACAATAAAACATGAAAAGTATTATAAAATATTGTTAAGTCTGTTTAATTTTTATATTCTCATTAATACTTAATCGGAAGAATTCGACTCAATTAACAATAAAGTAATTAATAATAATTACTATATCAAAATATTTTTTATCTCAAAACAATTTTAGATCGCAAGGAAGCGAGGATAAAAGATTTTTCACAATTTACACAAAAAATGCTTTGAAAAAGTGAATTAGTAAGACATTAATTAAGTAAGCATGGGGAGTCAGTTTGATTCCACGTCTGTAGAAGCGTTACATAAATTCACGCCTGTGGTTACGAAATTTTCACTTAAATGTGCATTACCATATAAAGTGCTAGCAACTAACAATATAAGTTATTAGATAATGAAATATTATTATTGATTATTTTATTCGCATTATTTAGAGGAAATTAATTATATCATTTTGCGACATGTTTTTGTATGTTTTTTGTTTTCATTAGTGATACATATTTAGCAGAGATAGATAAGTTTGGAATATTGTAGGAATATAATAAATATAATTTTAAAAAATACAAATTTGCTAAACATTTGAAACTTCAGTTCATCAACGTTACATTGCTTATACATAAATAAAACTGTTTTATCTGCGGAAGGAAGTGATATTCAAGTTCCTCATGGTAATATTAATTACAATTTACTGGCCCTGCAATTTACTACATACCAACCGTTTCAAATTTTGAGGAACTCCGTAATTCAAGAACCCAAACTAACTTTCCTTCCATTTGAATTCGCAGAAACCTGTTCTCCGAATCCATATTAGGCATTGGTGTTGGCAATAGCGTTGGCTGGTTCCTAGCGGTCGCTTGAGGGAGAAGCAAGCAGCCTTATAAATGTTTGTTCCTATTTATCAGAGAATACTGAAAATTCAAGGCCGTTCGCTTTCAAATTTAATTCCTTATTCAGTTTACTGAAATGAAGAGATAGTTTCCAAATGAAATCAGGAAAATGGTTTCTCGATTACATACTTTACCACAATAATAATTTAACCTGCACGGAGAAGGTGCACTTACGAAGACCTTCATTTAGTAAACTGGCTTCTGAAGGCGATGAGAAAGAACGATAGAGGGAGAGGAGCGGGGCAGAGTACCAGAGAACGGAAGCAGGAGGTAAAGTGGAAAGAAATAGAAGTTAGTGGAAACGGGAGCTAGAGAAAAAACGTAAAGAACATGATACCAAGAGAGGGAAAGCGGGGATAGGAGAAAAGAAAGTAATAATAAAAAGGAATCGGAGATCACAACGGAAGTGAGGTAGAGCTCAGGAGTGAGTCTGGTTGAGGGGAAAGAGAGATGTCACGAAACTTGAGTTGAGGAAGAGACACGTTGAAAGGGCAGTGCAGACGAAGGGAGAATGACAGAGAGAGAGAGACAGAGAGAGAGAGAGAGCGAGGAGGCGGTGCGGGGGAAAGAGATGGAGACATCGGGCGTTAGAGAGCTTGCAATTCTCCGTGCAGAAATCCGCGACGGCCCTTTGTGCATGGCAACGCGGGTCGCAACGCGCCACCGCCCCGCCTCCGCCGCCCCGCCCCCGCCGCTCCGCCCCCTCCTCCCCGCCGCCGCCGCTCCCGCAGCCCCGCTGCCGCCCCCGCCGCCGCCGCCGCGCCGTTCTCAACAGCACGCGCCGCCGCTCACCCTCCCCCCCCAGCGTGGCGGGGTGGGGCGCGGGCCTCTGGGCGCACCCAACTTGCGGGAAGTCCGCCGGGCCATGCCACATCGCATTACCGGTGGCCCGGCCGCCGACCCCGCGCCCCCGGTGTGCCCCTTGCCCGCCCCGCCCCCGCCCCCCCCCCCCCCCCCCCCGCCCGTTTTCCGCCCCGCGCACTCTCCACAGGCGGCGACGCGACCCCTCACACGGGGCTCGCGCTCCGCGGCGCGCGCTCTCGCGCACAGGTGCCTCTCGACCAGCGGCCGAGCGGAGGAGACTAGCCAATTCACGCTATTATTAATTCCAGAGAAATCTTTTCCAACAAATCACTTTGTGAGTCTTCCAACTGAATTTTTTTACTACGAATTTACTGTACATTTTAAGTTTTCAAACGAAAAATTACACGACGATAGTCATAAATTTTATCAAAATCGTAATTGTCTCTAGATAGGAAAATGACTTGCTTTTGTGAATATTTCAGAATTCATTATCTATTAGGATTCAGGAAGCTATAAGGACCATTGTCTAACATCGTATTTCATGTACAGGTATTAGTGACTTTTCCAATACGACGTTTTTATTATAATAATAAATCACATGTCATTACGTGAGAAGTGGCGTTTCCTTAAGTAAGATATTATTATTTTTTTCTTTCGTAAAAGCAGCATATTTGAAATGTCTGAAAAATCAAAGTCGATGAACTCCGCTGAACGATTTGTTTCTCTGATTACAACTAGAAATATTAATTTATTTGATTTTTCTTATTAGTCTTCAATTACGTGTATTACTAACAGCCATTTTATGCAAACAAATTAAATAACCTTTTCCTTCTGGAGGAGAAAGTATGAAAAAAATTCAAAATAACTGCAAAAACATAAGATGTGTACCTAATAATTTACGTCATCTCTTCATTCCATTACACATGCAATAGCGAACAGTGTAACAATAATGAATTAATGATAAATATAAATTATTCTTGGACATTTCCTACCTTAGAAACTGCGAAGAGTGATCAGGAATAAAGCTTCTAGTGACAGCTGTCATTCGGATCCAAGTCTCATTCAAAAGAGGTCTGTATCTGCTGCGTCGGCTAATCTCGCTCGTATGAGTATCTTGCAGTGCACTTCATTACAATGATCCTGTTTCATCCCCCTGGAAGTTTCTCCAAGAAATCTGAATCGAACTTACTCGTAATTTGTTTGCACTTTAGAGCCATTAAATCACCAGTATTGTATCTTGAGGCTCTGAATCAATGTTTCGTTGCGCCAGAGTTACAAAATCAAAAACAAATCCGTGCACAGTTGAGATTTATTTCACTCCGAAAAACACAGTTCAGATTCTCGTAAATTTCAATACAACAAACGCACTACTGTCACTAGTGTTATATTGAAATACACATGACCTTCCGAGGCAGTTTCTTTAGAGTTATTACAGAAATTATTTGATGCACAATGCTAATGGATTATAACAATAGCCAATTGTAACAACTGGCCAACTGCTAAATGTAAAACAAGTTCATTCCAACATTATCTCCTCACATCATTTCTGCTAAAGGACCTGCATTTTTGCACACTTAATTAATGTGCTCATAGATCATTAATGTTCTATAATTTTTGAATCGATATTGAGGACTTCAAGGTTTTTTAAATATAAATATCTCATTTACTAAATTACGTTTTGTATCTATTAAATTATTAACTATCACAAAATATTTTTTCTACTACTATAAACCGTTTCCCCTAAAATGATTTCTCTGTTATCTGCATCTAGACACTTCGGATGACGCATTCAATGCCAGGAAGCTATCATCTTTTGTTTTTCCAGTATGATTGTGTATGCGCATTACGTAAGAAAAACAAATGAAAACAGTTTTTCAATCACTCAAAAACGGTCATTTAGAACACATTTTACGTATGTCATTTTTTTGTATGTGAATGGAACACTTGGACACACCATTGGACACAATCAACTAACGCATTCTGCCAGTTGTTTGACAAGAGAAATAATATTGAATGGTATGAAATATACCAAATTGTCGTAGAGAATGGTGTAACCTCATTTTCGAAACTATCAGAAAGTATAGTTTGAATCACTACACAATAGACTTATCCCATCGTAGTAACAATTGGAAAAATATTGGAAGTCAGGCACTCGGCGTTACAAATAAATAAATATCAGCTTAAGAGAAAATATGAGTAGCTGATTAACTTAAATACATTTTATAAATGCTTCGTTGTTAATTTTTTTCATTATGACTTCTTTGAACATTATTATATCTCCTAATGATATTATTGACAGGACGTAGGTGATTACGAATAAGAATATTTGTATTTAAATTTCTCGGAGAAGGATGTATTAATGAGAGATTATTTAGAGTTTGGGATGCGTCGTGATTTGCCTTCGACTTCCACACCACACTACATCTGGGTCGGACATTGTTCACTGGAGAAAGTATTACTGTATGGCAAGGCGTGACCACACAGGTAGTCAACTTCTGTGTTTCGTGTGGTCTCTATGAAGTTGTCAGGTCCATCATGTCACCGCTCCGCCCGGTGCGATTTTCGCACCCGCTGGTTTCATGGTGCAGACGGCGCGGTGCGGACGGCGCCTGCTGTTCGGTGCCGAGCTCCGGCCGACCGCGCGACCGGCCCGCGCGGCGCCGCGCGGCGCGGCGCGGCGGGGCGCGGCGGGGCGGGGCGCTCTTCAGCCCAGCGCGACTGGCTTGACCTTTCCCTGTCCACCGCAGACGCTCATCCGTCGCGCCCCTTCCCCGCCCCCTTCTTTTCTACTCCCCTCCCTCATCCCCATCCCCTCACACCTCAATCCCTCCCCCGCCCCTACTTCCCCTGTTCTCCCTTCATCCTTCCACTTCCCTCTCCTCACACCTCTTTTCCCGCCCCGCCCCACCTTTCCTTCCCCTTCTCCCAATTCTCTTTACCTTCATCTCTTCCTCTGGTCCTTCCTCTACCCTCTCCGCCCCTGCCCTTTTCACTCCTCTTCGCCCCTCTTTCCCAGCACAACCCAGCCCCTCCTTTCCCTTCCTCCACCACCCTTCACCTTCCCCTTTCCCTCCCGCTCCCCACTCCCCTCCCTCGGCCTTCCCGCGTCTATTTATACGCGGCGCCTGGCGCTGCAGACGTCTGCGCAATCGATACCTCGAAAGGCGCCGCTATTCGATATTGAAGGGAAGGAAGCGAGCGCTATCCGAAGGAGCGCGGTGCCGTGCAGCGTGCTGTGGTGTAGCGCGGGCCAGAGAACGAAGCGGGGAGATAACCGATTGAAGGTTTGGACGGACGAGGAAAAAGACCACCTTTTCGTGGCTTCGGACGAACGGTAACTTGTAGTCAATAACACATGATAAATAAGGGGCATGGGTAGCCTAGATGGCCTCTTGCAAGTGCTGGAAAGGTATCAGATTTGAGCTCAGTTGTAAAGGGATGTTTATGCCCCGGTTTTATGAAGACTCCAGATATGACTTCCGTTTTATGTCACTCACCAAGTAACTCGCAACATTTCAATGTGTATATGAGGCCATCAGACATGTCGAGTGTTCAAAAAGGTAATATTCGCGACGACAACGCGAATAAATGTACACGTTTGTACACGTTTGTACAAAATACTAACATGAATCGTCTCTTGGTAAGATGAAATTAACGATCGTTAGTCTTAAGGTAAGATTTTTCTTTCATTGAAACTTCGCCCCTATAGAAATATGATATGCCCCAACTTATACCTTTGAATAAATTAAACGATTGAAATGGGAAAGGTCCCTAAATCTTTTTTCGCTTGCATTTGTGTCAATCAAAATAACACGAATAAGTTTTATTTTCATATTAACTGTTCAAATGTATATTGCTGCTAAATTCATTGTATTTTCAAAATTATCTGATGGGATGCAGCGATATTTAAATAGTTTTAAAAAATTGGCCAACATATTAACTGAATTGTGGAGCATATATGTAATAGTGCTTAATTACAGAAGAGAGAAATTTCATTTAACATATTCTATCCATTTATGGGTTGCAATCCAGGGCAATAATTTATTTAAGAAAATGATAAAATTTATCATTCCTACACCCCTTTAGGTATTAAACTATTTTAAAACCAATCGGTGGTCTTTTCATGCCGATCTGTGAGCATAAATAGTTCGATTGTTATATAAGTTATTGGATAAAATTCTTGCTCTCTCAACTGCTCTACATTACCCTCTTCGTGGTTCTAACCATCATAATTCCAAAAGAATTACACAGAGCTCGTGGAATGGATGATGGTGAAAAAATGTGATTACTGACAAGATGTTTCAATAATACGTTTGTCAATTATAAACATCCTAAGGTTCAACGTATTATAATTTTGTTACGTTCTCAAAAATACATTCATTTTTCGTGACATTGTAGAAAAACGTGGTATTACAGCAGATGTGAATTATGGCTACAATATATCACATCTGGATAATTGGGAAATATTACAACAACTGTAGAACAGGAACTGTATTATTTCGTATCGCAATAACATCACCAAACAAAGGCAATATGTACCATTCTCCAACATTATAATTTATTTTCATTTTAAAAATTTTACAAATCTCCGAACTGACCCACTCGCGTGCAGATGCAAAACTGTATTATAGATGTCACAACGCTACGCTATAATACGGGTGTTTTTACTTTTTTAGCAGCAGGCGGTTCAGCCAGGATCTGTCTTTTAAATAACAAAAGAGGGCCTGCGCGCCGCTGGGCCGCCTCGGCGGGGAATGCATGGCAGGTCCGTACATAATCTAGACGTTTCTCCCGAGCAGAATACGACCGCAGCGCCGGGCGCATGCAACGCTGTAGCGGAAGAGCCGACAACTGATTTGAATTTCCGCGGAAACATTCGACGGCGGAGGTGGTCGCGTGCGAGGGGCCATTTCGAATGTTTTGACGTACCGAGAAATGGAATAAACTGCGCGAAAACATGCGAAATCTGCCCGCGGCAATCAGCGAAAATTAGACAGAAGCGGCGCGCCGGCTCACGAACCGGGTCTCGCTCCTTCGGTTCTTTTCGTGAAGAAGTGTGTTAGGCGCACTCCAAGCCAGATTCCGTGGTTCGCCTATCCTTGTAGTGTTGAACACGTTTTAGTTTGTGGCGACGTTTCGCCAAGAGATAGAAGAGGGCTTTGTCTTGGAGAACTGTGTTGTGAAGTGTGAGAAAATGCAACTAATGGTTCTTTGTTTGACATTTTGACAGTTGCTAGCAATCTAAAATATGTTTCGAGGAGATCCAAGAGGAGGAATGGTTTCTCAAAGGAAAATGTATCACTTTAAAAATGTATCACTGAATTTTTTTAAGAAATACGTTGAATTGATAAATTTAAAACACTAAGGGTTTTCGTTTAGAAAAAAGTTTGAGCATTCAATTTAACCTAATTTCGTGATATTTGATTTAAATGAAAGGTAGTGGACTCCAGACGTGTTATCGCTTTCTATTATTAGTTGGGTTGATAGTAGAAACACTAAATCTTAATTACATCATAAATTTAATAGAATGAGCGGTTAAACTTTGTGATTACTGCAAAACTCGTATGGAAAATAATATGGCTGGGTAAATAGAAGTAACCTTCCAAAATAAAAATAGATTCTACTTATCACTGCTTTTTATTGTGGAAGATTACGTCTGTTTACCCAAATGAATGAATGAATGAATGAATGAATGAATGCTTATCTATCGTTTGAAAAATATCTCTTCAAGAAAACATGTAAGTGTAAGGTTGTTGTTGGAGAAGCTATTGCGAGTTTTCTTAAGTTAGAAGAGTGTTTTTAAATACTCGTACAAAGATTTGTGAGTGTATGTAAACGCAATGCATAGCAATCGTCAGACTTGAATACATTACGTTTTTAAGGTAAGGTATGCAGTGGGATTTCTTTCTCATATTTCTGAACAGAATATATGTACAGATTTTGGTTAATAAAAATATCCGTTACATTTTCAGGAAAATGTTTAACTCTGGATCCACAGTAACTGTATTGTTCTCCCTTATTTCATTAGTCTTTGATTATTAATACTGAAAGACATGAAACAATAGTTTTTGTGTTTTCTATTGTCTATATAGTTAACATGTAGATAACGTTTCTAGTCACATCATAGCGTGTCCAATGTTTGGTGTGTATTCTTGCTGCTCGAAAGTTTTAGATGTGTCTCAACTTTCCAAAACATTTTTCGGAACGCCGCGCATTCTCACTAGTTTTTCCTTACCAACTTTGGAAAAATTATTTTCTGGGTGTGCTTCGTACTTTTTAGTGTATTTAAATTTTCATTTGTATTTCTTACTGCCATCTACCTTATTTTGAAGACTTTATGTATAACTTCTCATTAAAGTACTAGTCCTTTTCGTAGCTCCATCCTTAAGGTTTCTTTTTTATTTGCAAATGCAAGCATCACCACGTGTTACAGCGGCGCTGTTATAATTGTTGAGTTGAAAACGCAAAATTTACAATTGTTTAGAGAAAGATAAAAATTTACGTTTTAATAAAATGAACGTTAAGGCTATTACGTTTTCACATTGCACGTTTTACTAAAGTCGTAACTCCAGAAGCCTCGTTCAAAATACTCCTCTCCTGTCCCATCAGAATGTTTGAATTGAGTTTTGTAGTTGAAATATTTCTACCCTGTTCATCTAATTTAATTAGTACTGTTAATTCTGAGGTCTCTTTCCATGCTTAGTATGTATTTTATTATTATTAAATCTGGAACTGTGTTGAAATGTGTGCACATATTAAAACGATGCAGTGCGTACTATAATTACTATTGAGTGTACATTTATTGAATTACGAGCTTGGATAATGGTCTCCCATACGTTATGCCTTATTCGCATCATAGGAGCGACATTTAGAATTTATGTGACGTAATGAATGCACGGTTATGACGTCAGGGTTGAACGTGTGCGTCAATAGTGTTAGGGAAACGTCGCATCAACGAAATATTCGGGAAACGTACGATAGAGACGAAAACCAACTTCATAAAATACTTCATTCGTGCAACGAGAAAGAGGTTGTAACATTCATTTGTCGCAAGGATTCTAAGTAAAATAATTTAACGTGACCCAAATCATAAAATGATGACGGATCTCTATGGAGTAAGTATTCGTGATCAAGTGAGGGAAAAGAATCTTGGAATGTATCCTTTGATATGAGAGACAATTTAATTAGTGATAGATATTTCGTGAATATCGTATATATCAACTTTCAAATTGTTCTTGCTTCAAATGGCATCCTACCCGGTCCATTTCGTGAATTTTTGCAGAAAACGACTTCAGTTTAGACAAACGTAGCATGTCTGTTCTATATCGTCTTTACTGAATATATTACAATCCTCTATTCCCAAAAAGTATTGGAAGTCAACATGTCGTTTTTTGAAAACAATTAACTTTTATTAATAAATAACTGCAACGCATGAATGTTTTAAAAATATCTTTAGGACAGCTTATTTCACCTCTTAATTTAATTCGGTTGCTAATCATTCGCTTACGTAAACTAAGCCATGGTCCCTTTCCCCTTTTCTTTCTTGCTTCTCTTGTCTCTTCTAACTTGGCTCGCAATTAAAAACGATAATGATCTCTGGCAGCTCACGAGATTGGCCCCTTAAATGGCCCGTTTGGAAGAATGTTAACCGCTTTTTTCTGTAAAGTTGGCCTCCCTGTAATGCCGGTTGTTCCACTTCGTCCGAGACCAAGAATTGGCCTGGAAACGGCCTGTTTCGTCGCGGGCTAATGAAGAAAGAAACCTTTTCCACAAGAATTGAACCAGAGTCCTAACGACGTAGATATTGTGCCGCAATCTGCAAGGTGAAAATGAAATTTTTGCTTCTGTATTTGGATTAATTACATGCATTTAATATTTCCTTTTAACGAGATACATAACTGAAATTATAAGCAAAATATCATAAATTCTTCAGATCTTTTCTTTCCATTGTGCGTACATTTTGGCAACCAGACGTTTTATGGGTTATACAGCGATTAATGCATGATCTTTCATGTTTCATGTCATAAATTCAAAACTTTATCAAATATTATACATAATAGGTAAATTTCATTTTAATTTCATTTATTTAGTAGGTGATTTATTACAAAAATTAAATTAATTACAAACACATTACTGTCTTCAAGTGTAGATCCACGCCTTCCTTCGGAGGGGAAGTAAAGTTGGCTGTCCCATGTTAGTAGATTTACTGCATGTAAAAGATCCTCAAGCCTAAATGACGCCTCTGAGCTAAATTCAAATCGCCTGTTTCGTCGCCCAAGTAATACCTTCTTTTGTTGAAAGGAGTGTAACGAAATTTGCGTGGTCAGACAGAAGAGCAGACCTCATGGCCTGAGTCTCGCCGCGTAAAATAAGGCAAATTCAATTCAATTGAATTCAGTTCCCCTCAGGGGATCTCTCCTCCGCATAGAAGTTGCGAACAAAAGCGGTGTTACGATACGGCAGATGGAGAAAACAAAACATGAAGCAATCGTATTGTTAGTTCTAATTCACAAATGTGTGTGTACTTTGCACTTCCGGTAAGTATTAATGCTGAACGGAATTTATGACTATCGATATCCTTGATTCATCAGTATAGTCTTAGTTATTTACTACCAACATAACTGGTTAGATGAGCTGCCCCGTATGGGAGCTGTCAATATTATCCATTTAAACGCGTTATTTTGTTGTTGATTTTGTATTATTTCACTTCACTACAAATAAAAAACACTTTTTTCATTTTAACTGTTTCTTATTACTATTATCGTACCTTTCTAACAAGTTGAGCTCAGTAGTGAACTTTTAAGAACGATTACCGTCAAGTTCCCAACTTGCGCTATCACACGACTAACAAACAAGGTAGGCACAGTGGAGCTGGGAACGTCCGCTCACCACCTCTGCTGAACGAATACTCTCCATATCGTTGTGTCAAACGCGATAAAAATCACCCCACTAGTGACTACGACAAGGGCAGAGACGCCACTCCAAAATGCGCGCATTGCGAAAGCAAACTACTTCTTACGATGTAAGGGGGAAAAAGTGAAACTCAACATTTAGCAGCCAACTTTAGCAGCCACGGAGTCTTCAAGAACACGTCAGAATCATACCAAGTGTTGAATTAAGTATAAAAATTATATTTATATATTACTTATACAATTCATCGAAAATTTATATTCATCTTTGTAAATATTATAGTATTAAGATTAAATGTAATACAAATTAACTAAGTTAGCGTAAACGATAATTAATGTGTCTAACAATAGTAATAGATTCGTTTAAAATGCCTGAAGTTGTTAGATCACATAATTAGTTCGCTGTGTAAAGGATTCAGTTCAAACCTTGTGGAACGCCAGACAAAAATAGCTTGAACGCGCAGTTGCCCTGCGTCCTCGCCTCTCCGGCTGCGCGGGTGCGCGCGAAAAGTGCCGTTTTGTGCCCCTCGTCGCTCGCGAGTCGCAGGGCTTCCCTCGGAGACCCAACTCGGCACCTCCCCCTCCCTCTCCTTCACCCCCACCCCGTGCGCGGCGCTGCCCTCGCTCTGCAACGAGATCAACGAGCTTCGAGATCTCGATCGCGAGAGGTATCGACTCCTCCTCAGGCGTGGGTTGCCTATATATGGCATTTGCTTCCGATTTCCCGAGGGAACCTTCAAATCGAGGCGGCGAGAAGGAGAAAAGAAGCCTGGACGAAGATAGCGCGCCTGTGCTCTGACTGTTTTCGCCACTTCAGTCGCTCTACAGAACGTTTCGAAATTCTTTCTTCCTAGATAGAACACTTACGTAATGGAAATCTTAAATTATAATATGTCACCGATAATTTTTCTATTTTTTGAAGAAATTTTAAAACGTTCCTTATTCACTTTCTGTAGATAATTAATGTGCATGTAGGATATGGAAATTATAAACACTAAAATGTAGCCTATGTATTATGATTTATCTATATAAAAGTTTAATATATTTTACACCGTGTACAATTAAACTGAAGAAAAGAGTTTTATAAACACGGTAGGGCTTGAAATTATATTGAAATATTGTGAATCAAGTTATTTTCATTTTAGTATATAAAGCAAAGAGTTTTAGTTTAATATATTTTTGCATTAATGTTCAGCACTTACTACTAAATGATATTTCATTGGGAAAAACTGTACAAAATAAGAGTTTATGAATTCTAATTTTAAACATATCCAATTTACTAGTACTATTCGAATAGGTAAAATATGTCCGGAGACTAAATGGTTAATATGAAAAACAAAAAAATAGTCACATAACAAAATTAGTATATTTAATTGTTTTCATAGTTGTTTGAAAGTAAATTAAATTATCATTAGTATTTTATCAATGAACAAATAGTACGTTATTATTCAGGCACTGTTATTGATAAGAAATTGTGCACTATCTTTTACGCTATAACGTAATACTCTGGTAGAAAACTGTTTTAAACCAAAGTACAAATAATTCAAATGAGAAAGTTGTCATGTGTTTCCATTTTATTGATTCCAAAGTGTATAACAGTACCTCGAGTATTCACACATTCACAAAACTTCTCACCCACACTATGCAGAAGAGGTTGCGCTAGAGTGAAGGAGCCGGTAGGAAGCGGTATCCTTGTTCTTTGGAGGGTAACTCTTTATTCCCTCCCTTGTGTCTTCCCTTGCCTCACCTGGAGCTCTTACGCAAATCAGAACACGGACGAAAAGGTAAGGAGACCGGGAGCGTTGCTAGAAAGAGAGGGAGATAGGGGGAATTCCCCCTGGACCAGGTTCAAGCGGGAAGTGCTCAGGTGTAAAAATAAAAGAGAACGCCGACTGGCACAGGTTGGCAGGCCTGACGTCGACGTGAATCGACTGGCAGCCGAAGGAAGATCTTTGCGCACCTGACTGCTTCCTTGCCTCTCTTCCTCCCTCCCCTTCTTCCCCGGCGGCTTAAGACTTTCACTCTCGATCGACGATAAACCGCCCTAGTACGCAAAGGTGATTGTGAAAATGCTTTTTAAGTTAAGGCTCCCCCGTGTGGGCGGAGAGAAAGGTTTATCGGTTGTTAAAATGGGATTCTGTCGTCTCTTTGGCAAACAGGCTTTTTGTATCAGTGAGATTGTGTTTCAAGGGCGTCGTTTACAGAGTTTCAATATTCACATCTCAATATTGGAAAGGAAGAATTCGAATGTTAGGAGTAGTTTTAAAAGTGTTTACATAAAAATATACATATTCGTTATATTTACGTATTTTTAAGCGCAAATAAATATACTTCGTTTTGGGAGACAACCTTTGTATTTTGAATCTAATTTCAGGGTTTTCTTTAAATAATGTTTCTTGTCATGATTTTTCTTATAAATAGAAAATATAAAATAACATGGTTAAGCATTTTATATTCGTTATTTATTTACATTTTGTTTTTGAATTTTTTGGAGCTAGAGAGCCTGTTTTGAAGCTTGGCAAAACCTATATATTTCCATTTTTATGTGAAAAATGATAAATGCTATGTTTCGTTCTGAAATTGTGATTAGAAAACAAAACGATTTAGACTGTAAAACTCCACAGGAGGCAATAGCTTGCGAAAGAATTTGGAGAATAAATTATAATGTTGAAAACGCAAGAATATCGAAAGCGGTTTAATATTCCTTTATGGCGATTCCGATTGTAGCAAAGCTACTGAATTCGCGAGCATCAGCCGCGTTTCATGAAAATAATGCATTTATTACGCAGCACAGCACACCCAATCCATTGTCAAAAACGCTCTCTCGATCATTACCTGACGCATTCATTTCTCAAATTAAGTTTATTTGGTTATTATAAAATTTATCGGTCGATTTGATAAATAGGGTATCGGCGGAACACTTTTTATCCAGCAAACCGCATAACCAAATTCTATTTAATGCCATCATTTAGAAGCGTGGCGGCGTGCGTGGCTCCGAAATCAAACGCGTTGCGATCCCTACCTCAAACATCCAAAGGGTAATGTCATCAAATCATTCAGCGCCATTTTTAATCGCGCGTCATTTGAAGCGCCGCCCCGCCCACTCGCACCGCCTCTGCCAACGATGCAGTCGTGAACTGCGTCGAGTCGCGCCGAGCTTTCGCTGGCGCGTGCTCGCGGGCCGGCTTCGGGGTTTTAAAACCGCCCCCACGGCCCCGCCGCCGCGGCCGTATCAGTCATCGCTAATTACCTCATTTAACTAATAGTGTTTAAATTGGGTATCGTTCTAGATGCTTACCCCATTTATTTGTCACGAGACAAATAACTCTTGTCCTTTTTTTCGTTTCGTACGCTGGAATTTGTCACCCGACTCGTAAAGATTGTCAGGCGCGATCGTAAACCTATCACGCTGGTCGGTGGTTGAGGGAAAACAGGCAGGCCTGTGGACCAATTATGAAATGAAAGTAGCGCTCTTTGTATTGATGGAGCACTTTCCTGAAAATAGCACCATTACGCTCTTGAAAATAACCTCATTATCCTGTTTTAGAGGCATTTTTATCTGATAGATTGTACTAGTTACTTCACTGTACAGTGGGTTTTGGTTACAAAGATTTAGAGATTGAAGCACGAACTGCCAGTATAGCCAACCAATCGAAGGAGGACTTGTAGAACGTCGAATCGTCAATAAAAATCTGTATTCTATATTGTAGATTTTTTCAGTTATTACTGTTTGAGTTTCTCTACCCGGCCGGTTTGAAAGCGACAACGCTACCTCCGTGCGTGAAAATATAGATGGAATAAACACATCATTTTTATGAGAAAATGTGTAGTACTGGCGTTTGCAAAATACATCTCACAAGCGGTTCGTCGAGATTTAGGGAAAAGCATTTGTCTTCTCCACGGAACTGCGAGAACGGTTTTGGTGTAATGGGGAGGCTGTCACATTGTCTGGGAATCCTCTTTGTTCTCTCTTACCGCAAAAATTCCGAGCTGGTTCTGCATATGCGTGAAAATGACATAAAATCTTTTAGCGAGACTCAGATATATCTGTGTGATAGTAACGAGAATAACAGGATATGGTCCAAATGCATATTTCATTGTTTCCTTAGCAGCTAACATACACATTTAAAGTTCTTGTATTGAATTTAATATAATAGGGTTTCTACAGAAGTTTACTGTTGGACACTTACAAGAATATTTTAGGCATTTCAAAGATTCATAAAAAAACATAAAATAGTAAATAAACTAAATGACGTGTGTATAAAAACATATTTTCTTTAACACTTCTTGAATTACTACAAATAGAATTTTATAAATCAAAAAGTAAAATTTTAATAAATGTAGATACGTTTTTTGAAAGGAATGAGTAAAAATACAATTCCACATAGTAATAAACAGAATCAAAACAAATACTTGTTTTAATAACCACAGTCATTTTTCTTACAATCTACAATCCCAGCTCTTTTTCAAAGAACATTTCCACGCGCACTTTAATATTGCATTTTATGAACGATGCAGGTCTTTGGGTTGAGTGGACACAGAATATGCTTATTTTTCGCATTTCTATCTACCCCACTCAGTGTCTCCACCCCCCATGTAAATTCATGTTCTCCGCCTGGACATGAGCGTCTACCTCTGGTGGTGCCCGCTTTGCGCGTCTCACATCACCAGGTTCCCCTCTCCGCCTCCCCCCTCCCCCCGGCAGTTCATGTCACGCCCCCCTGTTTTCTGGGAATTTCTTTCCATTCGTCCTCACTTTACATCATCCCTTATCGTGACTCCTCTCTCTTTCAGTTCTCTCCTCTTCTAAGCACTTCACCCCCCCCCAGTATCATACCCCTCACAGCATCCTACATCTCAAAGCTCAACTTCAACAGACGCACCATGTCTTTCATCTCTCGCACGCACTACAACTCTCTCTCCACCATTACTCTGCCGTCTCTCGTTCACTCGCGTGCACACCGTCTCTCAACCGCTCCCTCACTCACTCGTCGCCCCTGTCGCTCTCCCCTGCCGTCGCCACCGTTCTCGATCCTGTCTCTGCCCACTCCCTGCCGCTCACTGTGCGGCCACGCCGCTCCTCGCAACTCTCTCCCTCCTCAACGCTTCCCAGCCTCAACACACGTCCGTCCCCGAAGCTCCACCGTCCCTACGCTCCCACGCCGCAACGCTCTCCCAGGCTCGAAGCATCACCCACCTCGACGCTCCCCTCCCCGTCACTCCTTCGCCCACTCTTTCTGGAGCACCCGCCACTACTCTCATTGTGCTTCCATTGCCCCTCCCCCCCTGTCGCCACAATTCGCGGTCCGCGTTTGCCTATGTCCGCCCACTCCTGTCCGTTGCAGCTCACGCTCTCCGAGTACCCGCCCACACCAGACCTCTCCGGCGCACGTTTGCCCTATCCTGCTCGTAGTCGCTCCCGCTTGCTCTCCCCGACTCTCGCTACTCTCGTCCGCTTGCGCTCGCTCCCGCGCGCATACCCATCTGCACCCGCTCTCGCCCGCGCCCGCGCCCGCCCGCGCCCGCCCGCCCGCGCCCTCCCGCCCGCGCCCGTCCTCCTGCGCCCGCCCGCCTGCGCCCGCCCGCCCCCGCCCGCCCGCGCCCGCCCGCGCCCGCCCGCCCGCCCGCCCGCCCGCCCGCCCGCCCGCCCGCGCCCGCCCACGCCCCTCCGCACCCGCCCACGCCCCTCCGCACCCGCCCAACTCCGCCCACGGTTGCCCGCCTATGCTCGCTCCTTTGAATGCAACCCGCTGAACCCTCGCCTCGCGGCCTGCTCCTCCCATCCCGTCGCCGGTCTCCAGCGTTATTTACGGGCCTTTTTATGCCCTTACATTTTTTGCGTTCCGTGTTTCCTCTCTGATGGCTACACCAATTCAGCGCCGGAGGCGCCCTCACCTGGGGGTGGCGCTGGCGGCCGCGAGATCTCTTTTATCATGGCTTTAGATAGGACCCGGCACAGGTGGGCCCGCAATAAGCAAGGCACGTAATATATGCGAGCGAAAACACGGCCAGGATACATTTTATTACACTTGAAACGGCGAGATATATTTCTCACCGTAGAGGGCGATAAATTCTGCACTTTTCGGGTTTTTAATGAACAGGCCAAGGTACTCCACGGCGACCTGCCGTCCGCGTTCGCCCCCCAGAAGCCTAATTCAGGCAGTTTTGTCGACTCCCCTCGCCAGCGCCGTCGCTCTTTTAATTCGCGTTTATGGTGGTTTATGGGCCGTCGTGTGGTGGCAGGCGGGCGGGTACGTGGGAAGATAGTTCCTGGAAAGAGCATGTTGCTGTTTTGGAATTCATTAACATCTTGCCGAACTTCTAGTTGGCTGTTTTCTGATATTCATTACATTCCAAATTGGAAACTGCTTAACTGATGCTCGAGTTTATGAATACATATTACAAGGCGAAAGTTTACAATGTTGCTAGGGATATTTCAAATTTACGTATTCAATTCATGTTCGTATACGACGTCCAGTTCTCTCGATTACTTATGCGTAATCGTATCATTGACATTCTTGGTAATCGATGTGAAATGCAAACTAATGTGAGTTTTAAAAAAGGAAATTTTTTTTACATATTTCCTGCGTATTTCATACAAATTGATGTCTTGAATCCAAAGAACATACCATAAATATTATCGTATACTAATCTTAATGGACGTTGAAAGTGAAATCTAAATCATTGTAAATTATAATATCGAGGAGTTGCTACCCATATCATCATATTTGATATATTAACAATTTCATTATATTTATTTTTATTGTAAGATAAGGCTTTTACTTTGTAAATATTGAAGGAAGAGATTCATTCAACAGCTGCTTCAGTTCGTATATGATTGTTTGTCGAAAACAAACACCTCGATATTGTATTCAATTTTTCTTTTCGGATACCAAACCTG
Organism: Teleogryllus occipitalis; assembly: GCA_011170035.1. NCBI lineage: Eukaryota > Metazoa > Arthropoda > Insecta > Orthoptera > Gryllidae > Teleogryllus > Teleogryllus occipitalis. The sequence continues at coordinate 45,587 of BLKR01009996.1, forward strand.
CACCAGGATTACTGCTCGTCGTGTACTACATTAGATCCCTTTCACGGAAACAGGCAGACCCTGGTCGCTCCACCACATTCATCCGTTGCTTTATGTCGTGCTCCACGCCGTCCTGTATCAAGGTGCGGCAAGGAATCCCATCGGCTCCCAGCTCGAGCACGTATGTTTGTTTTCGTGACGCCGAGACACAAGGACGGAACCTGTCGCCGGCGCCAACATATGCCGTGCAGCGCGTCCTCTACCCACCCCTCGGCCCTGCACAACGTTCGCCTCCCCTCCTCTCCCCTCCCCCGTCCACAAATCATCGAGGCCGACGTCCAGCGCCGCGCACGGACGCCCCGAGTTTTAATCGCTGCTGCAAAAACAAGCGAGCATCGCCCGGCGGCGGATTTGCGCGCCCGCGCGCGCGGTGCCGGCCGCGGGGGCGGGGCGAAGGCGTGGCGGGGGGGGGGGTGAGGGGCGGGGCGCAGCCGGCGCGTCGGGGATTAGGAGGAGTTAGCGGCGCAGTGACGTGCTTCCGCGGCGCACTCGCCACTCGGGGACCACGCCCCCTCCCCCTGCCGCCACGCCGGGCTCGATGACCACTGCCCGCCCCGCTCCGCCCCACCCCCATCCACCGCGCCCCGCCGCGCGCTGCACAGTGGGACGCGAAGAAACCGACGCCGTGTGGTTCCAGGCGCGTCAACCACCAACATCATTGCTCCCACAAGTGTTGAGCATGGTACATACTGCAAGATGCCGCTATTCCACCCTAGCGGGAGCGAACCCCTACACGTTGACTCTCCTCAGACTTCCACAGCCAAGCACCACCGCAGCCGGGCAAGCCCTGAGCTTCCAACTGGACTTCCTTTATGCATGGATGTGTGGTGCAAGGAAGTGTTTGTGTGTAAGGGGAAATAAAAGGTTCAAGGATGAGACAGCAAAGATTGCGTGCAGTCTGTTGTCCGTTTGTTAGTGTACTGCTTAAGCAGACACCCGGTATTGATCGAAGAAACCCCGGAATTCTACAGATCAGAACAACCGGCAGCTCGAGTTGTCCAGGTCTGGAATGTGAAAGCAAATTGTTTTATTAAAAATATAAAGAAAATCACTTTTTCTAAACATCGGGAAAAATTAATAAAAATCAGGAAACTTTTTTTCAGGAAAACGAATTGAAGGTTTAAAATGAATTCAAGCACGATTCAACAACTGATTCAATCGATTCTGCGATCGATTCAGCGATTGCTTCTAACATGAATCCTACGTTCATCCCACGTCTCACCTCAACAAGAAAGTAAAGAGCTGTGGTTAACATCAAACGAATAGCTACAAATGTTGAATAACGCACTGTTTGCTTTCCATCCGACTCACCGACGATGACGGCTGGGACGACGGCGGCGATGGCGGCAGTATTTATTAAATTGAATAATAACTTAAATAGTATATAATTCCAAAAAAATAGACGAACTCATATTTTTAGAACGTATTCTTATCAATGCACGGCGGAATAACCAGCAGGAAACCAGCTGCAAACTGTTATCCTAAATTCGAAAGCTTTGGTCGCTGCAAATTTTAGATGAATCTTAGATACTTGAATATATACAATCAGTGGTGCAAATCTTTCCTTTTGTCATTTTCTGGAATATAACGTACTGTATTATACGAATTTTTGTATTTTTTGCCAAAGATATCTTTCGGACCGTTTTGACCCATTGTGCGCCGCCCATCCGCTATCTGGGCCGACAGTCAGCCTACTCTTCCCGCACCACCCCACTGCCCGTCCAAACAAGAGATAACGATGCCCTTCCCCCTTGCCCCGCCCCCTAACTCGTTTGCCCCCTCAACCACGCCGTCCCCGCCCCGGTCCCGCCCCCTCTCCAACCAGCCCCCTCTCCACCCCGCTCCCTCCATCCCCCTCTCCATCCCGGCCCTTCCACACCCCGCCCCTCCTCACCCCGCCCCCTCCACCCCTCCCCTCTCCACCCCGCCCCTCTCCACCCCGCCCCCTCCACCCGGACCCCTCTCCACCCCGACCCCTCTCCACCCCGCCCCTCCACTCCGCCCCCTCCACCCCGCCTCTCCACCCCGCCCCTCACCCCGCCCCCTCCACCCGCCCCCTCCACCTCCACCACCCACCCCTCTCCACCCGACCCCTCTCCACCCGACCCCTCTCCACCCCGCCCCCTCTCTCCCCCGCCCCCTCTCCACCCCGCCCCCTCCTCCACCCGCCCCTCTCCACCCCGCCCCTCTCCACCCGCCCCTCTCCACCCCGGCCCCTCTCCGCCCCGCCCCCTCTCCACCCGCCCCTCTCCACCCCGCCCCCTCTCCACTCCGCCCTCTCTCCACCCCCGCCCCTCTCCACCGCCCATCTTGACCCCTCTCCTCTTCACCCCGCCCCTCTCCACCCCGCCCCCTCTCCGCTCCCCACCCCCACTGACCCCGCTCCATTCCCCCAGCTGCTCCCTCGCCATCGCCATCACCTTCCCACTCCACTACGGCTCATTGCCCCCGTCCCTGCCACCGACTGCGACGTGCCAGGCTGCACGCCTCGCGGCCTTTAGGGCGCCGATTAAAAAAATTTGCATGTCAAGGAGGACGCGCCACCTCCCTCGGCGAATTCTGATTGGGCGAATGCCGCCGCGCGCCCGGGCCACGCGTGCAAGAGCGCGCGCGCGCATTAGGGCGTGCTCTCGCCGCTGTGATGCAATGGGAGTAATTTCTAGACATTTCTTATCTCATTATAATTGGTTGCCGCGGTGGTGCAGGGGCTGGAGCGGGTCTGTTCGAGATTTGCGCTCGCCGACCCGTCTCGCAACTCGCCAGCACAGTACGGATTGTGGTTGCGCCTGTAGGCATCAGGCTGGTCCGTGACGATTTTTCGAGCGCAAAGTGAGATCTACAAAGAATAATTCTGGATTTCAAGACGTAAGGTGTGTAGAGTATGGTTGAAATAATGCGAGAAAGGATGTGGTGTGGTAGCACCGCTAGTTTTGAACTGGGCATGAATGTTCCTTGATGCCATTACAGAAAACGTATGTGTAATAACTTATATTTATCCTGTTTCAAGATTATGTCCCTTCAAATAGTGACGTTTCATGAAATGATTAGTTTGGTTTTATTTCATAAATTCTAGCCAAACGAAGTAGGTAGTCCATCATGTCGTTTCTTTGTATGTACATTTTTTTGTTAATTATTATCATGGGAAAGAAAGGTAAGATGAGATGAAGAGCAGATCTCAGATTTATTTTTCCTTCTTGCGAGGTCTACTGTTCCGAACAATACTATACTAATACTAGAATACAAAGAACCAGTGAAATTTTTACGAACACTTAACGAACATGGTTTTTCTTTCTTAAATAGTGAATTTTCTTATATTTTTTACGAGAGTAAAATATTTACGCACTTTCTTCATTGACAAAGAAATTATAATTCTAAGTACTTACTATGTATTAATTTGGTGTTCGTTATTTGTTATACTACTCATTTCTTGTTACTAATATACTGTATGTATTTCAAACTTCTTCCATATTAGCTTTCTTCCATGATATTAGTGATTTCATTTTAGAAAACAAGATACAATAATACCTAATAAATGATGACAGAAATTTGAGTAATGGATAAACAGCTCATTTCCATCTATATACAAACAAGTACGGCAAATAACGTTTTACTTGCAATAGGTAATTACACATCTTAACCAAATGGCAACCGAGCTAATGACAAACGAATAGTAAATTAAACAATTATAAATTCATATTTCAGGGCATGATCTTAAGCGACATTTAACGAAAACCTTAACAATTAAACTTCACCTCATTAGGGGCAAAGGTGGAGTGCAAATGTCATTTGGCACAACTTCGTAATTGCAAGGGGCCTTTATTTACATCGCTCGTTAACTCGCAACAATAGTTTCTTGGAGAGTGTAAGCTCTGTTTGATTGTTCTGCAAACATTTAATTGCCTGTGGAATTACACATACCCGAACCGCAAACCCGTTCCTTCTCGACTTGAAGACGAAGAAAGAGGTATTAACGAACTTTCATGTGCTCAATGGTGTTGCCTCAGTGTCTGTCTAAATATTCCTAACATTATAATTAAACCGAAATAAGTGAAGGAAAATGGCAACATTATTGTTCGTGTATATCTGCTTAGATCTTGTCACGTTTATCGCCTCCTTAATAATATGCCCATCGGTAAATAAACTCTCTGAAGACCACTACGTCTCGTCACAAGGAAAGTCATAATGATTGGTGAGACCAACCTTATCAAATAGTTTAATTAATCAAAACATTCCAACCATTTTTTAATTCTCGTATTTCTTGAAATTGTTACAGACGAATGAAGTAAGATATCAGGTTTGGAAATACAGTACACCCTCCTTAGCACAAACTCGCTTAACAAAGGAATCAAACGACACGAAAGAAAATAAACTCGCACGAATTTTGCCGTAACACGAACAAAACTTTGGCGTTTTTTGAGAGGTATTGACCACGGTAATATGCATTCGAATATATATATATATATATATATATATATATATATATATATATATATATATATATTCAGCAGCTGTCTGGAGTAGAATTCTAGCAGTCAGCTGCCCTTATTGGCCGTTTTTTGAAGTTTACCGGATTAATACCAGGCGAATAACAGCGAAAAAAGGGGCCACGAACCGCGTGCGATCATTCCTTAACCCATCATCACCTCTTACTTACACCCACACACATGCACCATCCTACCACAAATTTCGGGAGACGAAACGGGAGCTTAGAGTTGGTCCTGGCTGAAGAGGTGCCTTTCTGGTGCAAGATACTTGGACGGAGATATAACGCGATTGTCAATGTTTAGGTCGTCGCCGCATCTCCCTCTCCAGGGATCTCAGCATCCATCCGGGACAAGAATCACCGCCGCCTCCTGGAATAACATATTCACTAAACAAAAGCAGCTAAAGACCATAGAAGTTTACGTGTCAGAACACTTCAATCAATCAAAATATTGCTTATATATTAGAGAATTATGAGCCCTCGACAGAGAGAATTTAAAGAAACACCATGAACTTTAGAATTATAAAAAAACACCATTTACGCTCGACTAAAACAACTTATGAACTTAACGACTTTATCAACTTTTAATTGCTAATTATATCGTCAAATATTGATAGATCCAACATTCCGGTCGTGAATACATACGTAGGTCTTCACACTAATCGCTTGTGAGAATGAGAGCTCCCCCCCCAAGCGTTCGTAGAATACACACAATAAAAAATAAAGCCTATTCTGTGGTCTTTCAGATAATGTGCGACCTTCTGAATGTTAATAACGCATTGCTTAAGAATTATTGTTATCAAGTGTGTTGGATTTTTTTCTTCGTGAATTTCTATACTGACATTGTGATTTGTATCTATAACAAATACATATGATTTTAGTGCCAGTTTTTCAATTTTTGTCCTATCGTGTAACATTTGCATTAAATGATTTTTGATTTGTATATTTTCAAAAACAACCAAATACTAATTTGGCATTTCCGTATTTTATTACCTTCACCTTTTCCAGCTATTTTAAATGCAGAGTGGTAATCGATGAATATATTTTTTTGAGTTGATGGTTTTTCTGAAGAGTGAATATTAAATGGAATAATAAAATAATATTATCTTGACATTACATGCATTTCACGCCAACTACTTCAGAGGATTTCTCAGTGAAGAAATAACATTAGGATTCAGAACAAACATTTACCTTCTTCGTCCAGTGCCCCCTCCCCGTCCGAAGCGCAGCGGGAACCCCCAGGCCCGTTCGCCTTCTCGAGTGACTTCACGCAACCATCGCGCCCCTCGCCGCCTCTAATGGATCATTATCCCTTCCCCCGCCGCGATAATTACATAAGTGCCACGGAGTTTATATAAATATACCGCCCCTCTCGCTACAAGCGCAGCGATTTTTCTTAGGGCCCGATCTCGGAAGAATTCTCTGCGTCAGGTTTGTTGTTAACGCCAACTTTTCAACCGCAGGGGTGCCAGGATGTAGGGAGAATCTAATATCACAGCCTTTGTGTTTTATTAGCTCTGATGTAATTTCTTAATAGGCCGTGGATTTATGACGCGAATAGTCGTATAGATCTCAATTTCTGAGCGAACGGCTGCGTTTTCACCAGGGTAACTTCCGAGGAAGACGAGCATTTTTCAGCGAAGAATATTTTGGTGAGGAGAGATTTAATATTTTTAGGGGAGATATTTATAACACCGTTACTCTCCACTCGACACTTCTACTTGCAATAGCTCTCATTTTGAGGAAGTTTGTGGATGTTCTGAGCTCTCTAGCAGTTTTTATTGAGTTCGTAACTTCCAAGTTTTAACGACGTTGTGTTACTTACGAAACACGCCACGTTGACGTTACTGGCTACATTAGTTACGACAGCTAAGACGTTTTTCTTATCCGATCAATACAATGTTTAGTGAAACAAAATCCAAGAATTAGGAGAAGATAAGGATAATCAGTATAATATCCTCGGTTATTTTCAAAATTTTGATGCCCTGTGCTTCCGTGTTTCCTTATTTATAAAATCATCATTTATTAAATAATGATAATGTCTTTCCAACTAACTTTGATATTTTACTATTATGATACTCTTCATTAACTTTAATTAAAAACAATCGTAATACTGAGATAATGATATCATATTTTCTTTGCCTAATTGGTGTTTCAATGGGGTTTGTCGCACATTATGTACTGGAAAGATGAATACGATATGTATTTTTTTTTCTGATAAATAATACTATTTCTTGTCAACATCAAACGCGTTTCATTTTGGTAAATAATTTTATCTTCAAGTACCATCTACTTAGATACATTTTTTTCCGTGCAATAGGAAAACGTTTTTAGGCCACTCTCATCATTTAAACGCAAAATAAAAATGTATTTTCAAATATTTTTCACGCGATTGCTGCAGATATTGCAGTCTAATGCGTACATGAATTACGAGATGCAGATATAAGCTAAAACATAATGTGCTAATTCGAAAATCCGTCGCTTTTTGAAACGGTCAACGCACTTCGCACATCAGCGTTTCACCTAATTAAAATCCGTCATATCGCAGAATTCACTTACACAAAGCATCAAACATCGTTGAGATGTCTGAAGTGCAAAGACCCGGCAAATCCAATGATCCTGATACGAGGCTGCGCCAGCGGACCGTGGAGACAACCACTTTATCTTGCCAGTAACTGAGCCGAGAAAGGGGAGAAACTTTGAAGCTCCTAACTCAATAACAGTTTTCGCGTATTACTGCGCAAATTTTCTGTGCCATCAAAGTACAAATCCGCGCCGATTGAGCAAGGCAGTCCTGGAAGAAAAAGAGAAAGAGGAAGAAAGAGAGAAAGCTCTGCGTCTTTAATACCCTATGTAAAAGTGTTCGCGCCGTGGTTTTTCTTCGTCTTTCGGTTAATTCCCGTCGATCTTTTTAACGCAGTTTAATCCACTTACTTACGAACTCAGCTCTGTAGCGCAGCGGATCATCCCCTTTAGGGAAACCAACCCCCACACTTTCTCCCCCGGCTTTCCCACCCTCGAACAAGACTGTCTTGTTCCGCCTTAAGAAATGAAAGGAGAAAAAAATATTTCCGTGCCGACGAATCTCTCGTTGAGTGCGAGAAAAATTCTCGCGGTTTGGTACGAGACTCAAAATAGGCAAAAAAGAGCCTAAGGCAATCTCCGACTGCTGACTGGGAAGTGGGTTTTGAGTTTCCCCCGCTTTCTCCTCACACATGACGCTCCCGACGATGAGTTTCCAGCTTTCCGCCAAAAAGCGAGGGGGAAAATAAACCTCTATTCAAATACCGGCGAGGTCATCGAGCGCTTGTCAGTCAACCCGGGAGAGCGCGTGAGTTCTCTCGACTGCTGCATGACTGCGCTGGCGGCGACAGTGCTGTGGGTGCAGTGGTAGTTGCAGGCGACAGCTGATGAGAAATTCGTGGAATAGAGATGGAGATGTGCTTATTGAAAAATTTTAACAAAAAAAAAAGCAAATATACATGCTGAACATACTGAAGAAAATATTGAGAAGATACCTGATATATATATATATATATATATATATATATATATATATATATAAGTTTGTTGTATGTCAGAACATTGTTATTTCACTATTTCGTGTTTCTATAGACAAGGAATATTACTGGGAAAGACGGTGACATTTGCGATTATGTCATTTGGTCAGTTTTCAATGTATTTAGAGAATGGTGTTACGATCAGCTTCAACTATCAATTGAAATGAAAGTAGGGATTACAAGTTGCAGTCATGTAGACGTTTTGTCAGAGTCGATAAATAATACATTGTATGAATAGAGGTTTTGACACTCAGCGATGCAGAGTACGAAAGCCAGTGCACATGCAAAATACAAACAAACAAATAAACAAAACATGGACTATTGGGTCTATGTAGCAGCTGAAGACTTCCATTGCGCATGAAATATCGATGGCGAGTGTCTTCCGCTTGAAGGGATGATGTTGAAATGAGCTCATGTAGAAGGGACTCACGTGAGCCAAAAACGTGCAACGGATGAAAGAAGAGATGCTGCCAAAGTGTTTATATCAGTTCTCTGCCACCTTTCGCATATGCAGCGACGCAGTTGCAGGATGCGCTTGGAATGTTTCGCATAGATTGCGTAGCTATGTAGCAAATGATACCACTCGCAATGCGAGAGGGAAAGTGGAGTGTGCTGGCGGGCAAGAGAAGTCAGTTCGCCCTATACGCCTGTACAAAAGGGCACTCAGAGGAAGTTGGGCTGGTGCATTTTGCGCGTTAAGTACTTGGAAACGGGGCGTAGCATAGGATCGATATCTTTGATGATTATTATGTGTTGTACAAAAGATGTCAACTAAACGGATCCAATATGGCAAATTGACATAATGTCAATATGAAAACATTTCGCCCAAGAACGTTGAACGATTGAACACAGTCCTGTTGATTACAGTACACTGTCCATATGCGGCGAATGATGTCACTTGCAAGGGAAGTCAGATCGCGCTCGCCTCTTGCGACAGGGCACTCGGAGGAAGTTGTGCGGGGGCATTTTTCGCGTTAAGAACTTGGATGCGGGGAGATGCGGAGGCTGGGGCGGCAAGCGCGGAGCGGAGAGCGGGGTTCATTTCACGCAAGAGGCCCTCGACAGGGTGCGGTGGCGGCGTGGCGGCGGCGGCGGCGGCGGCGGCGGCGGCGGCGGCGGCGGCGGCGGCGATGGCGGCGGTGGCAGCGGTGCCGGCGGTGGTGCCGATGGCGGCAATGGCGTCGGGAGCGTCGGGGGCGTCGAGGGCGGCGGGGGCGGCGCGGTGGTGGCGGTGCCGGTGGTAGCGCCGATGGCGGCGATGGCGTTGGGGGCGTCGGGGGCGCGGGGCGGGCGGGGGCGGGGGGGGCGGCGGGGGCGGCGGGGCGGCGGGGGCGGCGGGGCGGCGGCGGCGGGGCGGCGGGGGCGGCGGGGGCGGCGGGGGCGGCGGGGGCGGCGGGGGCGGCGGGGGGCGGCGGGGGGCGGCGGGGCGGCGGCGCGGCGGGGGCGGCGGGGGCGGCGGGGGCGGCGGGGCGGCGGGGGCGGCGGCGGCGGGGGGGGCGGCGGGGGCGGCGGGGGCGGTGGGGGCGGCGGGGGCGGCGGGGGCGGCGGGGCGGTGGGGGCGGTGGGAGCAACGATGGAGGCGAGGGGGACGGCGGGGAGGGAGGGACGCACGAATCCGCTGCCGCGCCCTGAGGACGTGGAGGATCTCCAGAGCAAGTGCTGAGCACCGGCAGCCACAGGGACTTCCAGCGAGTGTGCTACCGTTTATACTCTCTGGCTTATTCAGTCGTTGCGCGCTCCCACTAATGGCAGACTCAGGCTTGTCTCCGCTAGGCTGGTTGTTCAAATTCTGTGACTCTTCTCAACACGCTGAAAAAGTTTCTTTTAACTGTCGTGAAAAAATATAATGAACATATTTTAATTATTCTAATGATACAACAAGTTCTTGGTCATAAGTAAAACCATAATAACGCAAACGAAGTGATTCCAAGGTTACCCCCAGAGTATTGGCATGCACCAATATGTGATTCAGGGTTGATAATCTTTTCTCTCAACACTCTTGACATGCTGAAGTATATTTTATGTAGCACCTTAAGGTTCTGACCTGACCTGACCTTAAGGTTCAATGCGTGGAAGTAATATAATTGATGCTTTTCTATTTTCCGCATTGAAGTGTGACAGTGATAGGATAATCAATGGTGTATTGCAACTTTTCATAGCTCTAGAAGATACGAAATTGTAAAGAAAAATAATTGCTTGGAACATATTATTGTGTCACCGATTACCCATGATTTTATTGTGTCTCCACATTAATTCTAAACAATAGTCAAGCACTCTTTCTTACTTACATGTTGCAGAAAGAGTATTCAAATAAAGTTATAAAACTCTTCCAACTTTTTGATCAAAATAAAAATCACAAGCTTTGCCATAAGTCAAGTTATTTTTATTATAGTAGATCATAAAAAAGTAATAAATTGTAGAAAGTATCACTACAGAACGTAAAAATATATTACAATTCTTGCGGTAAAACATCCAAGATTTGGATGACCTTTTTAAGCTAATACATAGCAATCAAGGTAAATAATAATAAAAAATTGTATTTATATCTTCAGAAGCACCTTTAATTTTTCATTAACTGTACAACGTTATCTTTAAATACGAGCCGTACACTAAATATTAAATGCAATAAATGTTGATTAAAAATATTGATGCAATTGAAAAAGGAATTGCATGATACCTACCCTTAAATAATGTTATTATGATCCGAAAAATATCCCAAACTTTTATCAGAATCTAATCTTATGAAATTATTGTTAGCCAATAATAACATTTTATAAATGTTACAAACATAATTGTCGGTATAGTCATTTGTCATTTTACATTCTCATCTTATAATACTAATAATGAATGTAAGAAAGTACATCATATTCTTCAACATAATTCTTGCTCGATGGTACCGTGAAGTAAAAATGAAAAGAGCGAGTGTGATGGCCTAGAAAACTCGATTCCAATAAAGAACTTCTATTGCGCCATTTTTCTCCCAAGAAAAGTAGACGGCGAACTCGTAAGGTGGTTCGCGACGCGACAATGGGCGCAGACAGCCAGAACGAGTTGCTTTGGTGGCCAACTAACTCTCCCTCGCGAATGGGCGTCGAACCCTGCCCCCTCGGCGCGCGGCCCGCGGGTGCTGATTGTAAGCCGTAATTACGTGCTGCTACCGGAAGCACTTGGGCTTCGCTTCCGGCGCCAGAGACCGCGGCCGCAGCTGCCAAGTTGGCTTCGAGCCCAGGCCCGGCACCCGGTCGGCAGTGGCATTCCCTCACCCCCAACACCTACGGTTCCACCCCCACCCCGCACCTCCCCCTCCCCCTCACACACAGACCCGATCCAACTCCGGCCTCACCTTGCTCCTCCCTGCCCCGCTCCGCCCACCCTCCACTGCTCCCCAGCAATTCCCCACCCATCTCCACCTACACGCTGCCCTTTCTTGCTCACATAACGACCTCCCAACCACGGGCCTCCCCTTTTCCCGTCTACGCCACGCCCACCACTTCCAGCCCCCATGCCTCACTTTCCTCCCCCTTTCTTCCCCGCTGTGGCCACGCCCCGTGCTCGCTGCCCACACCTCACCTCTCCCCGACAACGCACAGCTCTGCCCTCAGGGCACACCACGCCCACGCACCACTCTCCCTTCCCTCCCATCCCCTTTCTCCTTTCCCATCCCCTCCTCATCCCATCCCAGCCCGTCCCCTCCCCATCCCTACCGCTTCCGTCCCCTCCCATCCCCACCCACCTTGTTCCTTCCAGCCTCTTCTCGCCCCTCCCAGCATCTCCCCGCTCCTCCCCGCCCCTTCCCCCATCTTCCCACTCCTATCTCGCCCCTTCCCATCCCTATCCCGCTCCTTTCTGCCTCTTCCTGTCTCTTTCCGGCCCTCCCCACGCCTTCCGCTCTTTTCCACCACCTCCCGCCCCTTCGCTCACCTTCCCGCCCCTCCCCGCTCTCATCCCACCACCTCCATTCACATTTTCTCCTTCCCCACCCAACACCATGTCCCCCACTCCTAGCTTCACTCCTCCTATCGCCTCGCGTAAGCGCTGTCTGTTCTCCCCCGCCCTTTCCACCCACGCTCTGGGCGCTGCGCCACCGCCGCGCCGCGCCCCGCCCCGCGACCCGGCCACCGCCCCCGGGCCCACCCCCAGCGCAGACCGCGTCTCGCCCCTCCCCCGCCGCCACGGCTGCTCCCGAAAGACGAGCAATTTCCGGGAGTCGAACCGGCGGCGATAACCGGATGCGGTTGCGCCGCGGCGCTGGAAGCGGCCGGAGGCGCCGGGAATGGCAACGGCGCTGCAGGCGGCGGCGGCGGCGGCGGCGGCGGCGAAAGGTCTGGCAGCACTCGCAGCGGTGGGTACAGCTTCTTGGGAAGACAGGGATGCAGGGCGGCGTCGGCAAGGAGGGCGCGATGGAGGAGACGATGGGGCATCGGAGGCTGACACTGCGAGGGTGGTTGGGATGGAGACACGACAACTCGAAAACGGAACCTCTAAAATGGCGATTGCGACAATACAAACTGGGAAATGGTACTTCAATTGAACCCGGAGCTTGTAAAACAAGGAAGGTGGAGTTTAGAGGGACTATCTTGCATCCCGAATACTGCTCCTTTAGAAGTATGACACTAAAGAGAAAGATATCAAAATATTATCGCCCTCCTTAGCAATAATTTATGAAATGCGTCATGTACGAGCTATTTATATTTTCAACAACAGAGGAAACGTATTTGACGAATGCGGGAGTATAATAATCTTAAATTCTTAGAAACACTTATCTGAAGGCAACAAACTGGCAAAATGTGACGAGGAAAAACTCCACTTCCTGTTCTGATTTCGAATAGTTGAATTGCAATGAATTTAAATAGTCGTCTTCCTGAGTGTTGGTACCGGGAGAGGTGACTCAGTGCATCTACTGATGTCATTCCAGTGCCTCTGACCGGGAGGTTCTAGGTTCGAGTCCCGAGGGAGGCAGGAATTTCGACACTAACTTGTCAACTAGGTCGAACTCAGTCGATGTCTCGAGGAAATTTCTTGCGACCGGCTGCTCTGATAGGTAGTTTTCCGTGGTTTTTCCGATCAACACGATGCGAATGCCGGAGTAGTACCCTACCAAACGGGCCACGTACTGCGCGCAATCTTTCCTTCCTCATCCTTGTCCTGTCCTCGCCACCTTATACACACACACCGCACCAACAAGCACTGCACTACCACACAACCGGGAGACCGGTCGGTGACGTAGAGCATGTCCCAGCAGGGTCGGTGCCTCGCTGGTGGGAGATACCTGGTTGAAGGAAACCCTGCAAATCGACGGTAGGTTTGCGCCGGATCTTGCCATCCAGTGGAGGAAGATCACCGTCACCCCGACGAAAAGACATGCACTACACTTACGGGACTAATGACTTCAGTAGTTGACACGCCCGGAATCACTAAGAATCAAATCAAGTCAAATCTTTGAATGTAAGTGCAAAACTTCCCTGGTGCACTGACGCAACCTAAGCAAATCTGTGCAACGCGCGTGGCCCAGCAGCGGCTGCGCCGGTGGGTGATTTTTGTTCGTGGGGGCTCGAATGAGCGGGGGCGGCCTCCCTCGCTGCGCCCCCGCCCCTCCCCGCCCCGCGCTCCCCGCCCCGCGCCCATCGATCGCACGCGATGCCAACCCCAGCGCCGCCCTCGCCCCCTCCGCCGCGCCGGCGCTTTCCCGCTGCCGTACTCCACTCTTGTTCACGCCTCTCTGACCTCTCCGTGTGACTTCTTGTGCTCGCTTTTTTGTTGTTCCCAATTCTCTATGTACTTATCCAAACCTCTGCTTCCGATTATCTGCACATGTCGCTTTCCAACAATCGTCGTTGAGGCTCATGTTGCCTTTTTCGAATGTCATACTTAAGTGTTAACTGATGGCACGTATCTGAACCTGTGTTTTTGACCTCTCCATATGACTTCGTGCCTGTGGGACGGTACGTTTTTGTTGTTCCCAGTTCTCTATGTATGTCTCAAACCTCTATTTCAGATTATCTGTCGGTGTAGCTTTCCACCAATCGTCGCTGAGGATCACGTTTCCTTCTCTTGGTGCCTTATCTAATACCATTCTGAACTGTTAACTGGTGGTACGTCTCTAGTCCTGTGTCTTTGACCTCTCCGTATGACGTCATGTCCTTACGACGGTACTTGTTTGTTGTTCCCAATTCTCTGTGCCCATATTGAAACCTCTGTCTCCGATTCTCTCTCGGTGTCGCTTTCCAACAATCATCGTCGAGTCTCATTTTGCCTTCTTTTGGGCCTTAATGTACTTAACTGTTAACTGGTAACATGTCGATGAACCGTTGTCTATCCTGTCCATATGACTTCAAGTACTTACGACGGTACATCATTATTGTTTCCACTTCTCTGTGACCTTGTTCACTTCACTTTCTCTTTCTCTCCATCATTTTTCTGCGACTGCGACGCATTCGTACAATCATGGGCTCTCCGAGCTCAATTATCTGCTTGTATCGTATCTAATGCCATAGTTACTTCTCTGTTCCCTTGACCTATCCACTACTTGCTTCCGCATCGCTGTCTCAACCCTTTTGTCATATTCCGTTGTAGTTCAAACTTGCCTTTGTTTCTGCCAAAAAAATGAAAATTCCATTCCTCTTCTTACTTTCCATCCCCTTGTGTCACTTTTTTATAGAACGGGGCTTTCTTGTCCACTACCTTGCAGCTAAGACGACGTTCCCACATCACTATACCATTCCTCACCTTTTCCTATTCTTTTCCTTTGTTCGTGTCATGCGCATAACGAGGTGTGCCGCATTTTGTCGATGTTTCCAAATCGTTGTGCCCAACCCCAATAACAATTCCCTTTCCGCCAGTACCGCTCCTTATTGAACGCCTATATGTTCTTCCGTTGAATTGCCTTTATGAACTTATCTTATTGTTTCTTTACTGTTCATTGCTTTCTAATTTTTATATTTACAAACGTTACAAATCATGTCATTCATTCCTATCTTTTTTATCTACTTTTCTGCATTGCATCAGTATGTTCCTGTCATAATTATATTCTCTAAATAAGCGTTTTGTTATCAATTATCTGTATCTAAGTATCGCCACATATTTTTAAGACAATTTTAACATTGTCTTCCTAACGTTATCTTTATGCCTCTTTCGAAGTCAGAAAGTAATAGAGAGAAACATAAAGGAGAGAGATTGAGACTTAAATGGAGACAGGTAGAACAAGAAAGAGAGAATAAGTGGAGAAGTTAAGATGTTTACATCTCGGTAGACATGCTCAAGAACGAGGGATTTCTTACCAAGAAATAACACGCATTGTGTCTTAATATTGTAAATACAGGGCGCATTTATATGGACTTTCAATTCGGTAAAATGTAGATTATCGTCTCCATAAATGCGTGCTGAAAGAGCGTTATCGTGATAACTTATTCGCCACGTTGAAATTAAAGGTTCCCTCCTGATTTGTAAATACCAATAGCGGGGAGTTGGGAGCTGAGGAGCGAGAGCGGTAATTGAAAATTCAAATGAAGTTAATCACTTCTTTGAAAATACAATCGGTGTTTTCTCATTTACAAATCTTAGGTGCTTAAGATATACACGCAGGGGAATTCGGGACTCTTTTGGTGCGTTTATGATGGAGAATACAGCTCTCACCGACTGAGTGAAAGTATGGCTCAGAAATACTGCAGGAGGTCTTTTGTGGCTTTCAGTGAGCAATTGTTTTAGAAGTAGCATTTCAGTGATTTAGTCAGGATACTAAAGTGATAAAACTGTTCTGCAGTGATTCTCAAACAATCGTTGGTGTGTTGGAATGGGGAATCAGCATACGTCTTCAGCCTCTGCAACGGTGAACTGACTTACAAAAGTTGATTTTTACCCACTAAATGTTCATAAAACAATAAAGTGTTTGCTTATTATTTTACTGGAAATGAAACGGAATAATTTTTTGAAAGTGTTTGCAACATTTCCCTTCGTTTCTTCATTCCTAATGGGGGTTGCAAGATAATCCATTAATCCTACATTTAAAATATTATTGCTAATTATGGCACTGGCTGTGTTGAATAAATTGTAATTAAGGTTATCTTCTGTTAAACTTGCAATAAAAATCAGAATAATAATAATAAATAATAATAATAAATAATAATAATAATAAACAAATATTTCACCACCTTGTCTCAGTAGTAAGTTTTAACAATTTCGTGGGAATAAGCATGTCTGTTTCGCATTTGCTAACCGCCGCAATAGCTACTTAGAATGAAGTAACTGTCAAAATAATTTATAATAATAATAATAATAATAATAATAATAATAATAATAATAATAATAATAATAATAATAATAATAATAATAATAAATAATTACTAAATGCATCTAATTACGGTATCGCTCTTAAAAAAGGCAACTCAATCCTTCGTCGTGTCTCGCATTTGCTTTTATGGATGATCTGAAGCTCAATACAGACACTGAAAATCAAATGCGGCAATTAATTAGCGTGACGGAGAAATTCACTGACGACATCAAGATGAAATTCGTTTTGGATGCGTGCAGGAGAGTGAATATCATTCGGGGTCATACGCAAGTTAGAAATGTGGAAAATGACAATGAACCAAAGAAATACTTCATAGAAACCCATGAAGTTTACAAATGCTTGGGTTTACAACAGTCACACCGTATCAAACACACTGCTACTAAGAACATTCTAACAACTGAAGTGTGTAAACGGATGCATGGACTCTTAAAAACTCAACTCTCTGTTAGAAATCTTGTTCGGTTCATCAATTAATATGTCATTCCAGTGTTGACTCACTTCTTTGACATTATTAAATGGAGCAATGCCGACCTTGTCAACATCAAAGGACAATTCGAACCGCTATGACTCAACACCAAAAACATCATCCCCATTCAAGTATTGAACGCTTTACAAGGAATGGAGAGATGTTCCAATATCACAAAGAGGGAGAGGTGTTCTAGGTCTCATAAATCTACATAGCTCTCAAATTGCATCACTCAGTAGATACTTCCTGGAACATTGCGGGAGAGTTCAGCAAGCAGTGAGCGCATAAAAACTATAGTCCCCTGAACCTGAAAAGGACTACTCCACCTGTTCAGCCAGTCATTGAAACCGAAGAGGCGATTACCTCATGGAAAGGGAAAGCACTGCACGGAAGGTACCCCATGAGCTGAACAAACCAGAAATCGACATCTCTGCGTCGCACGCATGGATCCAACATGAGGATCTCTTTCCGAAAACAGAAGCCTTCATGATAGCTACCCAGGACCAGGTGGTGCCAACTTTAAAAAACAGAAAACACTTTCTGTGGGATTCGACCTTTCATTCCGACACATGTAGAAGATGTGAGGCCGGAAGCGAAACTATCCAACACGTGACAAGTGGATGTAGTAGCCACGCACAGTTGGAATATAAAAAGAGGCATGATGAAGTGGCGAAACAGATTCACCAATTACCGGCAATGAAAACGGGCTTACTCGCCACTTTCTCGCCATATTATAAATATGTTGCTCAGAACGAGCTTGAACGTAGTGAGCACACTCTCTACAGAGATCGCTCCATTATCACTGACAGACAAGAGGGTGTCAATAAACCCGACATAACATACATCGATAGAAACATCAGCAGGATTACTTTATTGACGTATCAATACCCAACACCACAACATATCAGCAAAACATCAAGAGAAGATCCAAAAATATACGGATCTCGCCCATGAAGTCGCAGCTCAGTGAAACTTCAGCAAAGTGACAATTGTGCCAGTAATAATATCAGTCACAGGAATGATCCCGAAAATGACACTTCGAGCACTAGAGCGTAGTCACTTGGATATCATGAGTATATGCAATATGCAGAAAGCAGCTGTCTTGAATACATGCCGTATTGTTAGAAGTCACCTGAATCTTCAATACAGCAACCATACACCAGGTCATCATACCTGTGAGTGGTTGACATACCGACCAGTAAAAGCTGTGAAGAATACATATAATAATAATGAAAATAATAATAATAATAATAATAATAATAATAATAATAATAATAATAATAATAATAATAATGATTTTAAATTTGTGTAATAACTTGTCTAAACTCTCAGATCATTCAAAAACCCGGGAAGTGCAAGACATTGTTTAATTGGGAAGAGCCCACATTTTGCGCAAAATATTGTACAGGTACCGACAGTCACCAGATCTGCTCCTTAGGAAGCTGGTTGCAACCCGGTGCAGATTTTATAATCAACCCATTCATAATATCTTTACTCATTTAGATATAGATATTAGATATAGATTTACATATAGATTTTACGGTACGAAGGATTGCGTCATCACACATTCACCCAATCGCAACGGAAGAATCGGGGGTGGTAGCGGTAAGTGGAAGAGCCGACCACCGTTTTCTCGTCCAGATATCAAATACAAGAGACGTCACAAGGAAGTGTTTTGCAAAATTAAGTTTAATTCTCTTATAAATTTATAATGCTGTTATACAAAAAATAGCGTATGCAACTCGTTATAACGTTGCTTTATTGCATTCGTAAAAATTAGAAAACTCGCTTCTAACGTCTCTTGTTTTCAAAACATGTACTCATGAAATAAAGCTAAACATTATAAAACGAATTGCGTTAACTACTATTTATATGGAAAGTTATCAGTTTTGTAATGAGAAACTTTTAAATGACTGACAATTAAAGAGGATACATTGTATTAATAACACTCTTATCATTATTTCAATAGAGGACTGGAAATTGTCCTCTATTGAATGAGAACTTCAAAGAATGTTAATGTTGTTTTAAAGACTATTTTACGTAATATGATATTGCAATAGTAGCTTCCAAATATAATATTAATGACAATCTAATACGTCATCACTTGTGCCGTAAAATGCCCGATTATGAACGATTTCTTGCAACAGGAAAGGTCGTTTATAATGCTGATATATAAAAAAATTAATTATTAGAACATAAGCGTTTGAATAATCATGACTTCCTTTTAACAATGATCAAAATGAGTCTTGAACTTTTGGCAGGCTCGAGAGTTCAATTTAAATTAATTTTCTAGTATATTGTAAATTTTACAAAGTTAATAAAATGATGTAAGGAATCTCTATTTGTAATCAAACTTGGCCTAATGGCCTCGCTTGATAATTCACTTATTTCCTGTATTAAAAAGATTTATAATATAATGTAAATAACTCTTAATACATTATCTCCTTTAAACACTCCATTCGTTACAAAATGAAAATTGACCATTTTTTATGTACGCGTTCGTATACGTTATACCGATTTCATTTGTTCATTCTGTTCAATTTACTGCAGAAATTGATTTTGAATAATTCGTGAAATAACGTGTCTGGTCTCAAAATTCGGAATTCGGAATTAACACATTCATCCTTGGTTTATATACACCTAAGTATTCTCTTCACACACTGAATGACAACGGTGTCTAGTAGCCATTTTCAAAGCCTCCACAACCCTTCCAGATTTGGTCACACAACCTTTAAATTTAGTTCCCGGTCTAACTGGACACTCTATAATCACTGCTGCCGTACCTTTGTCTCGCTTGGTCGACGACCACGTGACCAGAGGTTAAACCGAGCGAGGCGATCAGATGGACAAAACTTCAAAAATACACACGCGCACACGCGCCCGCTCCCGCGTTCGCGCTCCGCCGCACCGCAGCCGCTGCCCGCGCTTCCGCCCTCGCCCTCCCCTCCCCCTCCCCTCCCCCGCCCCTGCCCGCCCCGCACCCGCACGCGCCCTGCGCCGGCCGGCTGCCAGCGCTACCCCTCCCCCACACTACCCGCCGCCGCCACCCGCACCCAGCCGTCACCACTCGCCCCTGCTTGCCCCTGCACGCCCGTGCTCTCCCCTTCCTGCCGCTGTCCTCCCCTCCCCTCCTCTCCCCGCCCTTCCCCTCCCCGCCCCTGCACGATCCTTCCCGGCACTCCCTATCCCTGCCCACCACTCCCCGTCTCCCCGCCCCTGCCCGCATCTCCCCGCCCCACCCCGCCCGCCCCTCCCCTCCCACCTCCCCGCCCCTCCCCGCCTCCTCCCCGCCTCCCCTCCTCCCCGCCTCCCCGCCCCCTCCTCCTCCCTGCCCTCCCCGCCCCTCCCCCTCCCCGCCCTTCCCCTCCCCCCACCCATACCGCCCCCTCCCCACCACTCCCCTCCCCCCGCCCCCTGCCCGCCCCTGCTCCCGCCAGTCCCCGCCCGTCTCCTTCCGTCCCCGTTCGTCCTCTCCCGCGCCCTCGCCGCACCCTGTTCGCCTGCCCGCTGATCGCCCCCATAATTGCTCTCTCCCTGCCCAACCTTTCCTCCTCTCCCCTTACCATCCCTGCCTCTCCTACCCTGCCCTTCCAGTCCCCCGACCCCTTCGCCCCGCTTGCCTTTCCTGTCCGGTCCCGCCTCTGCGACCACCCTCGCATCAGCTCCGCATCCCGATTACACGCCCCGCCCCGCCACCCTTCCCCAACTGGCATCCCCGCCCTTTTTCCTCGCCCTGTTCCCCGCCCCGCGCGCGCTCCGCGGCCGTGATGCGCCCACGCTCTGGTGACTCGCACGCTAATTACCGCCGCCGCCGGCCGAGGGCAGCACGGGGTGGCCGGGCGCGGAGGAGAGAGACGGCGACGCGAGATTTAGCGCTCGCTGGTAACGACTGTTTGGGCGCCGGGCGCTCGTTCGTTGGTTTGTTTGCGATCGGCGGAGGCAGCGAGTCAGCGGGACGCTGTTGGTTCATGAGGCCAGGGAGGAAGTGACGTCGTGAGATATGGCGACCCCGAAAGGCACATTATGGATTTTGTCTATTCAAATATCTTATTTTTATTTCTTTGAATAAGTATATCGGTCCAAACTTTAAACTTAATCGTAAGAAAAAATTTGTGTTGTAAGAATAAATTTGTATAAAACTGTGTTTCTGAAATACGTTTTATATGAAATACCCCCTCAAATTCTATTTTTATCTTCTTGGTTGTTTCGCTTCTTTGTGATGTTTTGGATACGTCGGATATACACCATGAATACTTCTCTGAGTATCTACTCTAGATTGAGGTTTCGCTGAGGATTGTAGTGGTAGTAATACGATGACAGAAGAATCGATATTTATGTTCAGCTGCAAAGAATTGCTTGTTTTTTACGTGAGCCCAACTTATGAAACTTGTACAAATTTATTTGGTTATTTATTTTGATTACTTCAATTTACTTACATTATATTACAATTTATTTTAATTATAATTTCAATATGGAAGAAAGTCACGAAAGGAAAACCTGATATAAATTTTGAAGTTCGAGGTGTATTTGCAAAAGTGCAGGTGTGCAAAACAGAACACAAAAAGTTTACTTTTTTATTTGTAGGAAGAAATATTCAACATGTACGAGTAAATATAGGAGTAAATAAATCTTTTGAAATTATGTGGAGAACTAGCCAATTTTAATATGAGTGAACATAGTCTCTTTAGCGTTTTTTGTAACTTAGGATATTTTTTAAATTAAAGAGTTTCTTCTAACATTTACTTTTTTGTTTTCAGGTATGATGCTGTCTTTTGACCAAAGAGTGAGGACATTATTCCGGCAATGGTGAGATAAAACTGCCTGCTTACGCTTTCATATGGATTAAGCGAATTATGCTCATATTATGGGAATAATGCTATCATTATGTGAAACATGAAAAACTAACATTTAAAGAAATTATTTATGTATCGTTATTTCATTGCCTATATTATTTTATTCACTAACCAATAGTATTTGATTTAATTTCACGATCTTAAAATTGGAAACTAAATTAGTAGTGCATAAAAAATCTTGAAATTAGCAAATAGGGGATCCATAGAATAAAGATGTAAACAGAATAACTCCCCCTTCTGAATTCTGAAGCACAAGTTGACAATTTCGCATTATTTTGTAAATGTTACCTGCAAAGTATTATTTTTAAAAGATTTTCTTATGTTCTTTCTGCATATGCATATTTTACAAAATGGGCCAGGAATGCGTTTTTAAACTTCGAAAAAAATAGAAAACTTATAGACTAACGTAAAATTTGTTTCAGTAAAATTTAAATTACCATTTGTGTACTGTGTATATTGTTTGGTGATGCAATTGAAAGGAAACGCATGAATACGACGAACAAAATATTTGTTATTGAATTTGATTGAATATTGTGATAACAGAGTAGTAGATTATTCTGTTTACTTTTTTCATTATCTCTACCTAAGGAATATATTTTTAGAGAAAATAAACTGTTAGAATCGTGTCCCGTGCATTTATTTTAGGAACAACCCGATACCTCTGGACCCAACTCGCAACGCACTGTTTTCGGGCTCCCGGAGAAACTCCTCCGCCAACTGAGCCACAATTTTCGTCGCCCGGTCCGCGCGCGGCAGGTGCTGCTCCGCCTCCACCCGCCCATCGCCCATCGCCCATCGCCCGCGCGGCTCCTCGCGTCAGTCGCCCGCGCTGACAGCGGGCGACGGGCCGAGGAGAGAGCGGCTTCGTTACTCGGCGCGGCCATTTAAAATGCTAAACCGGGCGCACGGGCGGAGCAGCCAGCCGCCGAAGCCCAGCAGCTCGTTAGAGCGCCGCCCGTCGCGCGCCCGTCAGTTCGTTACGGCGCCGACGCGGGCGCTCGCGTCGACGCGCGCTCCTCCCCCTTCCCCGCGACCGCAGCGACACCTGCCGCGCGGCGCAAACAAGTGACGGTCGCGCCGCCCCTCGGTCTTGCTGCTTTTCTGCCTCTCCGCCCTGTGCTTCCTCTCTTCGCCCTGCGCTCTGCTCTCCGCTCGCAGAGCCGCTTTTTTTTTCCAGAGAGGAACAACTTTTCGAGGGCCTTTTGTTTTATTTTTAAATGGCTGTTGTACTTGGAGGTCTAGAGGTACGGAGCGCGGTTCGGTAAGAGAGTGAAACTGAAACTGTGAAAAACAAGCATTAAACTCTGTGCTGTTTAGTCCCGCTCCGAGATACCGTCACAACGCAGTAAAATGTTGCAGTGCTGGAATTGTTGTTGGTTGCGAGCTGCTTCTCGATGTAGGACGTACAAGTAGCGATGAGAATCACATTAAATGCTCTTGTTTGTTCGAGTTTTAAAATATGAGCCATTCTATTGTTTTTATCGCACGATGGAGAAACACAAGATTATTTGAAGGATGATCATTATCTTAGAAAATTAGTAGTGAATGGTATTAGTAACACTGGTATATTTCTGATTCATAAATGTATAAAACTGGAATGAGAGAGATTTCTAACTTACAAGTTTGCAGTAATTGTAGCATTCTAAAAACGCAGTATCCTGATTCACTTCATAGCTATTTACTTATAATGGTTATTCTGTCAGCAGGGAACTCCAAATAATAGTTTGGAAAGATGGGTGACTGTAAAGCAACACAGTTATCGCGTCTAAGGGGTGAGAAGATGAATAACAGATTTCTTGTGAGACAAATGTTTAATGTTAAACGTGCACCATTTATGAAACAGCATAACTATTTACATATTTACCGATAACACTTTGAATCATTACTATCATATTCGATTAAATCTTGCCCTTCTTATCTGCTACTGGTTTGAATATGTTTATTGTAATGACGAATACGCACAGGGTAGTCCATTACGTCTTGTAGCAGCAATTATTATTTCGTTTGAGCCTACTAACGACAAAAGGCAATATACATGCAGTGATTGCAAGTAGGAAATGTGAACAATTCATGTGGTCTAGAGGGGTAAAAAAAGTCTCAATATCTGAAGCAGAATAAGACAACCAATGATCGTTATAACTAGAATCGCTGTTGTTGAATAACGTTATATTTTTATATTATAAATATATTTCATTGTAAATATATGATGTAAATATTATAATATGATTGTATAAATATTATATAACATGGTATTGTGGATTTCGCATAATGAGGAACTTATAAAACGTGCAAATTAATTAACAGGTTAACCATGCAACATTTGCGGGTCAATATATGTTCAATGCCCATCCGTCACATACAATGAGTAGCACACGAGCGTCTCTACACAGCGACTGACTGCCTCTTTTGTTCAACAACTTAGTTCTAGTGACTATTTCTATACTTGTATATTTTAACGTGGCATCACAAGATCACGTCCAAAAGGAGGAGAGGGAAGGTAAACGCCTGTAGGGAGCCGTAAAAGTTGGAGCTGTAGTGACGTTGCAGCTCCCCATTGAAGTGTATCTTCCCTCTCCCTCTTTCGCATGTGACATTGAGATGCCACGTTAAAAAAAAACACGTATCCATGTATTAGGAGCAGCCCATAGCGCGGAGCAAAGAGTTTGAGCGGCGCAGACGAGCCCCACCGCTGGAGATGCTTTGGTTAAAGATAGGTCAACTGTGCTCTATCATCTTCAATTTTATCACAAGGGCAGAGTTTAGCTTCTACGTAAATAATTATACGGAGAAGTTTAGAATATGCTGGCAAAATTATATTTTAGCACTTATTAACACTGCATTGACTTCATATAACAATGGGAATTCACAGCTTTTCACACAAACGTCGCTAATTCAGAACTGGAGGGCAGAATACATTTCTTGGAATCGTAAAAATTGGGTTTTTATGAGGTTTTACGGTCAAATAGGAAATGAAATGAAATATCAATCATAGTGAAGCTACTTTTTAAAATATTATTGGTGATTTTACAAACAATGTTTATTCTTAAGATAGTTTTCAGCACAATCCCAATGAGGAATTCCTGCAATCACCGTTTGAACGTACACAAGTTAAAACTTTCTATTAATATTGACATTAGTCGAGAGCAATCGAGTGAACAAGTTAAAATAATGTATTATTTCTACATGGGAAATTCCAAAAGTATTTATCATTTCAGAAGGTTTCAGAAGGAGTTCAAAGACATAAGGCCAACTTCCCGAAGCTCGCAAAGGGAGAGCCGAGCACAGATGAGCTCCTGAACGCTGTGAAGAATCCGTGTAAGCAGCAAACCTAATAAAACTTCCCGAGTGCAATCGAGTGCACTTTTAGGGATATCGCAAGGTGTAAGGTACATTTAAATCAAAAGATCTCACCTTCACAAGAGTGCAACTATGGCAGTAATCCTGGAACACTTCATGCGGTAGGAGCTCGGGTCCAATGTTCTTTGGCACACGATAATTACAGACTATGAGACATGGGTGGACTAGAGATGAAGTCAGCTTTAATGACTAATACTAAAAATATTTCGGGGACGTGAATAGTGACATTTTGTTTCATTTCCTCCATGTAGGAACCATCAATGAAGCCCCATTTGTTACACATTAAGGTACTGAAGTCAGAAATTTAACACTCAAGGACAGATCAGTCGAGGAATTTTGTTTCCGGATCACCAAGCCGCCCCCGCACCTCCCGATCACCTCCCGCAAAAAAGGGCAGTGCAGAAAACATTCGTCGTCTGATGTGAGTGAGATAAAAATCACCCAACCGATTTTACTCCACCATACTACCTACATTTTTTCTGGGTGAAAACACAACTATAGAACAGGTATAGTCTTCCGACTTTCGCCTCACAGCGAGACCGATGATGACGGCAAAGCGGTCGAAAGTCTGCTCTCTAAATTAATATATTAAATTTGACGGAGATGACTTCTTTTATTTCTTCATGTAATTACGTCAAAAATACCACATAAGAATTCCCACAACCACTATAGAAGCAGATGATCAAAAGCAAGATGTGCGGCAGATTAAGCAGTATTTCTTCAAATTATCGGGCCCGGTTTTCAAATGATTTCAAGTGCGACAATGTAGATGTCGTTAAAGTAGAATAAGAAGATTATTAACAAATCTTCCTTGTGAATAACAGACGAAACTTACTTTTTGTATGTCCCCATGTGCATAATAATCTTACAAATGATGGAAACAATCTTTGTTTGGGATAATCAAAATATTATAATTATAGACTTAGTTACTTAAATTGACGACACTCGTTATTGCATTTATTATGAAATTATTTTAAGGCATTTACTAATTCTGCAGCGTACGCACTACTAAATGTTATCTGGTACACGCGCTGATTTATCAGCTGCGTTGTTTGAATATTTGTTACCCTTGCTTAACAAACAGAATATTACGTGTTTTAGGAACAAACGCGTATTAAACAAGTTTCTTGGCAACGAAACTTTAAAAATTTATATATCTACTGCACGATGTTTAACAATAAGAAGAAGCAATATATTATAAAACACCATATGTACAAATAACACACTTCTCTTTGAAAAGCAATGATTTAAAGGAAAATCTCTTTTGTCTTTTCCTGAATCCATAAGCGTTAGTGCTGCTGGGTTGCTCAACGCTCCAATACCCTTCTCTGCAAGATTCATCATACTCGTTCCAACGAATAAAAACAACGCACATCTCATATAGTCTTTGTGTCTTCTCTTTGACGTAGTACAACACACGAACCGAACCGATCCCGTATCTACGTCACCATCTGCAATAGCTATGAATACCGCAGCCCGCGCTTGAGCTTCCTTCAATCTCGAAACAATCGCGGATCCCGTCGCGGCGTCGGCGACACAGCGCGTCAGCGTCGCCTCCCCCAACGTCCAACCCCCTCCTTCCACCGCCCCTCCACCCTCTTCCATGTCATTCCACCGCCCCCATCGACCCCGCCGCCCCGGAATTGCCTCGGCGCGCCGCCCACGCCACCTCCACCGCCCGCCCGTCGGCTGCCGCCGCCATCGCCTCCTCAGCGACTTCGTCCACTCCGTCACCCCGTCTCCTCCTCGGCTCCGCCCCCGCCATCGCGGAGGGGCTGCGCGCGCTACGAGGCGATTCTTAAAATGAAAATTCTATCGCCGAAACGACCCAACCCGCCTCATATATATAGGCGAGTAGGATTCTGATATTGTGCATCTCCGTCCGTCCGCCTCCGCCTTCCCGCCCCAGAAGCTTCACCCCGCGCGGCGCGATGCGTGGAGTGGGCG
Source organism: Teleogryllus occipitalis (assembly GCA_011170035.1). Classification (NCBI taxonomy): domain Eukaryota; kingdom Metazoa; phylum Arthropoda; class Insecta; order Orthoptera; family Gryllidae; genus Teleogryllus; species Teleogryllus occipitalis. Next base: position 72,579 of record BLKR01009996.1, read on the forward strand.
AGGCTTCTTTCCCCTTCACGCACGCTCCCTCCCGCAAGCCCTCTCACCCTCCAGCCAACCCTCTCACCCTCCCGCCAGCCCTATCACCCTCCAGCCAACCCTCTCACCCTCCCACCAGCCCTATCACCCTCCCGCCAGCCTCTCACCCTCCCGCCAGCCTCTCACCCTCCCGCCAGCCCTCTCACCCTCACCGCAGCCTCACCTCCCGCGACCTTCCCACTCCAGCCAACCCTCTCACTCTCCAGCCCCTCATCCTCCTGTCACCCTCTCACCCTCCCGCCAGCCCTGTCAGCCTCCCGCTAGCTCTCTCTCTCTCTCTCTCTCGCTCTCTTGCATACCTCTCGCCCTCTCACCGGCCTGTCCACATACTCACTCCAGCCACCCACTCACCCATCCAATCACCTGCCCCCCCCCCCCGCCCGCTTCCCCGAAACCTACCCACCCACCCATCCATCCGCCCGCCCACCTCTCACCCAAAATACACCCACCCATCTTCCACCCAATAAACCTTACTCATATCCACACACACACACACACACACACACACACGTTACCAACTTCACCCACCCGCTAATCACATACATACCTACGTGCGCGCCCGCCCGCTCACCCCCTCTCGCTCTCGCCCGTTCGCCATCTTGCAGCTCGCCTTCTCGGCTTCTCCCCGCTCGACTTCTTGCCAACCCTCTCGCCTGGCGTCTCGCCGGCTCTCTCCGTCCTATCACCCGTCCTCTCGCCCGCCTGCCCTCTCGCCTACTCATCCTTCCACTGTCTTGCCCGATTGCTACTCGCCCTCTCGGCTTCTCGCCCGCCCGACCTCTCTTCAGCCCTCTGCCGGCTCTCTCGTCCTTCCTCTCACCCGTCTTCTCGCTCGCCTGTCCTCTTGGCCTTCCGTGTACTCCCCCGCCGTCTCACCCATCCACCCGCCTCTCATTCCTCGCCGCCCCTCGCCGTTCCATCCCCTCGCTCGCCAGCATGCTCTCCCGCGTGCGTACGAGTATAGAGAAATGCATCCCCCTTCTGATATTTCCCTTCCAAATTTCCATCCCTCTGTCTTTGGGATATTGGCGTTGAGGACGCCGCCCCCTCGCGCGAAGATGACCGAAGGCCTTTCGCGAGGTCGGAGGAGGACATCAGGGATGATGGATCGCGTGCGACACCTCGCACAAGCCCGGAGCTTCCGTCGCTTCCGGGAATTGCTTGCGGTAGGACGCGGTGACCACCGCCCCGCGGGGTCCGGGGACGGAGGGGCAACCTGTGCGCGAGGGACTTATCGCTCTGTGGACACATTTAGGAGTTCGGAAAAATGCTTTTCCACCAACGACGCTCAACATCCAGCTTTGAGGCTGAACTGTACGTGAATTCCCTCAACGTAGCACGATATAAAGAAAAGACACTGGTCTATAAAATGTCGATTTTTGAAATTATGAGTTCCCTAAAAGTTTATTTTTATGAAGAAATCTAATAGTCAAACAAATCCAGTAATTTCTACCTGCACAACAATAGGTGACATTCTGAATCTATTTCAGTTAATTAAAGCGTAATAAACACAATATTAATCGCAGACAATTATTGCATTTTTCAATATGTGAGTTGGTTCACATTTTTCAATAACTACATTGTTCATATTTTACTCACAACGGAATCAGAAAATGACGATCGTGAAGTGGAGGCAAATGAGGGTCCCAGAAAATAGTTCGACTGTCTTGCAGGTACTTCGGTTTGACCTACTACTGGTGATGGTTTTGCACTCCTTTACAATATAAAGGATCGATATAGAGAAAGGAAAAAACGACGTTTTCAACTTCGTAGTGTTGTAGATAACCGTGGTGTAGGCGGTGATGTAGAGTTCTTAAAGAATCTCTCCATCCGAAGATGAAATAGTTGGTAGAAATAGTCCAACAGTATTATTATGACGGAGAATGCATGTATTTATTGGATGGATTTGCGTTATACAAGTATGGAGTTTAGAAAATAATTTGTGATTAAGTCAGTGTTGGACATCCGATATTGAATTTCGACCGCCCATGAACCTCTTTAGAGTTGGGTACAAAAATGAAAATCAATAAAATTTCACACTTAATCTTTTAAATATGTATTCTGAAATTTGACTTAAGTATTCAATCATATAGTGGCGTTTCCAATAATATTTACATTGAGGCAGTAAGTAGAATCTGCCAGGTTGATACGATTTATATCTAGAGATCTACAGTGAATTTGGACCAATCGTGCCGTAACGTTATTGGACGTTCAATGATAAGTAATGAATACTCCAATCATTACTTGTTGTCCTGTGTCGGAATAATGGAGTGACGGATGTTGCGTAGCGCGTTGTCACTGACCAGGAAACAACATGTCGAGAAGCCAATTCCAACTCCGTCA
>BLKR01009997.1:0-37500 GCA_011170035.1 Teleogryllus occipitalis
GGGGCGGGTCGGGGCGGGTCGGGGCGGGTCGGGGCGGGTCAGTGCGGGGTGGAGCGGGGTGAAACGGGGAGGAGCGAGGTGGAGCGGGGCGGGGCGCTCTGAGAGGAGGGGACGAAGGCGAAGGTGAAGGTCGGGGCAGGGTGCTCAGGCGGGGGCGGGGAGGGGCGGGGTGCGCAGGCGAGGAGAGGGGCGGGGAGAGGTGAGGGGCGGACGTGGCAGTTGGCGGGGGCGATGCGGGGGGGGGGGTATTGCAGGTGAGGGGCGGGGCGGGGCAGAGCGTGGCGGGACGCGGCGTGCAGGCGCGGACTGTGGCGGGGCGGGGCGGGGCGGGCGGAGGGTTCGAGTGGGCGACGCAACCTGTAATCAGCGCCCCCGTGCGGCAATCGCAGCGATGATTGGGGCGCCGCGGAGGTGGCGGCGGTTGCGAGGTGGCAATGAAACCCTAATGGCGCTCGCGTGCCATGTGCCCGTTGGGGCGGCCCCTCCCCCTCCCCCTCCCCCCTCCCCAACCGCGCGTGACGCGCCGCTGACAGGCGGAGCCGCTGCTACAGGCCGTTGCGCGCTGCTTGGCGCCTGGGTCGCGCATGCGCACTGCTGCCTGCCCCCGCCACGCGACGCTCAACAATGACTGACGTCACTGCACTGGGCACTTCTTCCGTCCAACGATGAGAGGTACCAACTTACGCTAGTTACTTATTTACGAAATAAGTATATCTTAGTCAAATACGAGTAGGGAGAATTACCAAAGAGGGCTGTTAGGCTGTTTTGGTAATTATATATTACATCGAATATTGTACAACACTTATCCACTTTGTAAGAATCCCTGTGCACTATAAATTTGATTACTTATTCTCTGAAAGGTGAAAAGCTGTTGTTGACACATTCTAGATCTGATAGTACTTATTATGAAACTGCCCCGAAAAATTAAAATATTCGTTTTAAACTCGGCGGACGGATATAGAAACATAAATGTTGCCATCAATCGAGTTTTCGGTATCAATGACTCAAAAACGTGGATTTTTCCTAGACAGCGTGTTAGAGGAAGTAATTTAATATATATAAGAAAAAATTTAATTCATATTTTCGTTACCACGGGCCGATAATATATGTTGTTCTGTCGAAAAATATCTGCTTTCCGTAGCAATATTACAATGGTTTCTCTACTAAGTCGTAAGACGAGAAAAAAAAGACGTTAACTTTTGGATCCTCGTGGGAATGACCCTCCTTCCATTCCTTAAAAACTAAATACATTTTAACTCAAATTGCAAACTAGAAGATAATTTTAATGTATATCTCAACACACGTATTAGTTAGTTCTTATTTGTATACAATTATTTTCCTTCACTTATTTTGTAATATATTCTGAGCCATCCTCTTGCACTGCCACGGTTGAAGTTTCACGGGCTCCGAAAAGGCATTGATAAGCAACAGTTAAGAACCTCGAACTTCTGATGAGATGTAAACGTCGATTGTGACGGCATTGACCGGTCTCTGTGAGTCATGGATTACATTATTAGACTCGTGTATCAATAGAGCAAATGGTAAATGTGATGGCTCGGACTGTCCCTTCGGTGGAAGTAGAGGAGGGGCAGCCATAATGACGGGGACGGCATAAATTACAGCGGGCTGGCAGACTGAAGTACCGTCTACGGGGCAGGGATATTACAGAGGTATAGACGGCTGGGTGGGCATGAATGTACGGTTTATGGGTGCCATCTAGAAACGCGTAGAGAATCGTAATGCTAAAGGCGTCTGTATCAAGAATTTATGAGGACGCAACTCATTGGAGAAGTTGAGTAATTGGTAAAAGTTCATTCGCTATTATAATAATGTTTTTTACAATGTTGAGTCATTAGTCGAATGACGCGCTTTCCACTCATTTACATACTACCTCATACAATATCGGTTGGTAAAAATAAGCATGCAATCATAAAGGAGTCTAAGAGAACAATTTGGGCAAACATCTTCCACGGAGACGGAGAGTATATGTCCGGACATTCCTTGTGGTTAGAAATAAAAACTCAAAACTGACACAATATCCCAACAAGCACTTTCGAAAAATACATATATCTTACAGTCCGATCACGTTTTATAATGCTCAACGTCCGTTCTCTGTTACTAATATTATAAGTAATTTATGGAACTTTATTAATGTATATAATTCATTCGTAAGGCAATTTATTCCTTCAGTATAAAAGTGTCAATTTTTTGCTGCACAATGTGAGATCATAATAAATATAAACCATTATGACACAAAAAAAATACCTTCTACCTCAGTAATAATTTCCATGTTTCCCGTGAATGAATTTTAACACAATCATTATTTTGATGTTTAATTGAAAGCAATATTTTGTGTGTAAATAATGTTATCACTGCAAATTTTAATGGAAATAAGAATTGAAACAACAGTTTTAGCCTAACGAAAGGCATTAGCTATAAAAGTCAAGTGAATTATTTTTGCAACTTGTTATATGTTCTTGAAATCATTTCTCGTTTTCTCTTCTTTAAATTAAACTATAATCCCGATAACGATTAGATTGTAAAACATAGGAACTATTATTTACAGGAAAATAACTCATTTTATTTTTGTTTCTCATTTATTCCCTTTCTCGGGATACTTCTAACTTTTGTGTAAAATAATTAATGTAAAATTAAGACGTAAGCACATGAATCTGAAGATGAAGGAAACACAAAATCATCAGATAACTCAAAATAAATGTTTCAAACTGCTTGTAAATAGAGAGGGGTTAAAACGATCACTATGTGCCAATGAACACATTGACGGCTTAAAGTATACGTATCGTATGTCCAAAATTCCAAGATTAGAGAAAACCAAACTTGATAGTGTGTAGAAGTGCAATTATTTCTGAGCCGACAATGTGTGCTGTGTGCTTTCTGGTAAAAAGCATACTCTCTCTTACATGTATGTGTAATATTTGCACACTAGGTAGTTATCATGAAAGGTCTATAAAAATGATATTGACTCAAAAATGGTCACGGGTGGTCATTCAACTTTTGTGCAATAAATCATCAAATATTACACACAAAGTAGAATGTTTCATATGAGGGAGTTCTGCGTGACACTTGCCCCTGAGAAGTAGGCAACTCCTTACACAGCTGTTCTGCGGATCGCATTCTGAAAACTGCCAGGCGATTTAAGGGTGCCAGCCGTACACCACCGGTGCACGGGGTTGCCTACATGTCAGGGGCAAATAATTTATCATTATAGGAAATTTCTACGTTCACTGGCTAACAGTGATTACTTTCGACGTGTCTACATGCCCAAAAAGTTTTAAACATTTCTTCTGACACACCGAGTACAGTCCGACATTTCTCCGCGAGCGAGATCGAAGTCGTGGCCTTGTGTGGTGGCCCCGCTTGCAAACGCTCCGTGGGGGAGTTGATATCGCCTGGCCGCGTGCCCAGACGCCCGGTTTGCTCGCGCCGCGCGCTCAGTTTCGGCTGGGTCACAACGCGGCGACGCGTTTCGGCAAATTCGCGTGCGCACCATGTGGAGGAGCGGATTTCATATTCAAGTTCTACACTTCACCGAAATAAAGATAATTTGTCATTTCAAAATCATTTATAAGTAATAATGTTCATATAATAGTAATAATAATAATAATAATAATAATAATAATGATAATAATAATAATAATAGTGTATAATAATAATAACAATAACAAAAATAAGAAAGTATACAGAACTAGCAGCTGAAGTCAAGGCACTATGGCATCTCCAAAAAGTTCATATTGTTCCTCTGGTATTGGTCATTTCGTGTACAGGAGTTATACCAAATAACATTCATAAAAATCTGGAACTTATTCAAATACCAAAATATACCTATAAAATTATGCAAAAATCGATCATCTTAAACACATGCAGGATTGTTCGAAAATTCCTAAATTGCGACGAAACATGAATTGACCTGTGTCTTGGTTATTAACCCGACCCAAAGTCAAATAAAAATCCGGTGAATACCGAGAAAAACAATGTATAATAATAATAATAATAATAATAATAATAATAATAATAATAATAATAATAATAATAATAATAATCTATAATAAGTGGTCGTTTCTTTCTGTAGATCCTTTTTAATGATGTTGAAATAGATAGAACACTATAAAAGTCGGGACCATGTAGGATCAATCTTCATAGATACCAGGAATTGATATTTCTTGCTAATCATTTATTGCTGAAACATCAGTACGAAACGTCGAGGTGTAACAGCAATAAATTCCCAGCAAGAAATATCAATTCCTGGAGGGCGTCAACTGCTTTGGCAATTATTACCGTAAGTGTTGTACATTTTGTATCACGGGAGGTGATGGATGGCGAGATTGGACGCCGACCTGCACACCAGCTTGCAGGTGTTTTCCAACCAGTCATCCACCATCAGCGGCGTACAGCCCCAGCCAGGACAAGCCGACTGATCTGCCAATATCTGTTGTAGCATAGTGCATGTAAGTGAAGGAGTGTGTAAGTAAAAGGTGAGACTAGGACAAGGAACAAGAAAGAAAGATCGCCGGTTCGTGGGCTTTCTGTAAGAACACTGCTCCGACATTTGCAAAAACGGAAAACGTCTAATCAGAGCAGCCGGTTCCTAAAATTCTCCTCCAGACGGCGCGCTGTCTGCCCCTGCAGCGGGGCGAAAATCCTGACGAAAATCCTGATACCAGCAGGTTTCGAACTAATTACTTCTCAGTCTGAAGCACTGATGTGAAATTACTAGATATCCTAAGTCTCCTCAACGGGTACATACAGTAATTATGATTCACTGTAGGTGAAGCTCTACTACAAAATATTATTTTCCCTAGACCTAATGTTTACACTTTTCTCCTCCGTCCGTGCAGCACGAGCCTTTGCGTCGAGCAGAAAACAATGAAGACGGTTGGCAGCAGTGGCTTCCCCTCGGCTCAGTTGGCACGCGCGCCGCCTACCAACAACCAACCCCCACCCCTCCCCCTCGCTCTGGGGCTTTGATCGCGGCTGCGGTCGGTGCCCAGAACACTTCGCTTCCGCTCCAAACACGGAATGCATTTTTATGGCGACAGTTATTGGCTATTACTCCCGGACTTCTTCTGGACTCAGATCATCTCCCGTCTTATTGCTTGTAACATTTTTATCGCTTGGGGATGTCAACGCTCTACTGAAGAACACGGGAATTACGTTTGGCGTGACACCGAAGAAAATGTTCTGATAGTGGAAACGAAAAGATGGGAAGAAAGACAAAAAATGATCACAATTAGTTATAGTTACTGTAGTAATGCATACTGTAAAAATACTCGTAGTTACTCCAGTAAGACACTCATTAGATATTTGGGCTTCTCGGAAACTCACACTTTCTTCTTTTTGACTGAAATACTATTACTGTTCTGGGATAACAATACAACATGAGAGAGTCGTAAAATTCAGGTCGGTTTGATTGTTGATTTAGCTACATTTAATTTGGATAACAGTATGGCATCATGCAATTACTGTTCTTGGGAATTGCTGAACGTAGACCCACTTTCCTCTTATTGTTATAATGTGTTTATACCTTGGGTATGTCGAAGCTTTACTACACAATATAATAGTATTAAATTCGATTTTTTACGAAAGAAAATGTTCTGAAAATGTTAAATTTCTTCTAGTAATTTTTTATTATGAATTAATGTCTGCAATGGCCTTTCTTTATAGCTTTTCTTGGTATATTGCTGTACAGTTGAGTAATGAACTGCATTATTTGACGTAGAAACTAGTACTTTCACGGCTGAAAACGTTTTAAAAAAATTACTAGAAATATCGTTATAATGACAGAAGTTAGGATCGTCGTTGGGAGAGAGACACAAAGAAGAGAAAGGACTTCAAAAATTAGCTAGAAAGAAAATGATTTAAAATTAAATGAGAGGAGAAAAAGGAGTAGGTTGATGACCGATGAAAAAATAGAACACGTAAAGAATAGTACTGTGCGGGGAAAGCAATCTCCTGAAAAATGAACAATCACAGATGAACTGGTATATTTCGACGCAAAAATATGAAGACGCAGCAAGCAATTTCTTGAAGGTTTTTTGCACAACAGTGTATTCAAGATAAGAACGAGAAATACATATTTTATTACTTAAAATAAAGTCTTTTGTTTTGAAAACATAAACCTTCAGCTCTCCTGCACAATCGCAATCAAAATACCATTTGCAGCCAACTTGGTTCTTTCCTAGTCTTGCATGTTCTGTCTTATTAGGACATTTGGCATGTATTTCATACACCATTTCCCTCATTTAAACGGCCAATATATTAAGTGCACTGCAAAGAACATTAAATAAAATTTACACAAACTTACATAGAAATCTACATTCCATCTGATTGTGAACTTTATTTAATACACCTGTTAAGTCACTAATGCTACTGTTCTTCGCGAAATTCCGGTACCAATGGTGGCAGCAGAACACGCAAACAAGATTTGTGAACGCGCATTTCGCTGCAATTTACATGCATGCTTTTTCGCAGTAATGCACAAGAATTGTGTTGCTTCTGGCACGCAATACATCACACTCCATTCCCTTTTTTCTCTACTCCGATTATCCCAGAATCTGTAAACAATGCGTTTTTATTTTGTTACTACAAACTTTTCATGTAACAAAATGTGTTACATGATTGCCTACCATGATATTGTACTATGTTAATGGAGTCTTGAGAACAGTTTGAGTTAAAATATTTAATTTATATAAGCATTATATAGGGAATATTTGATTTGTGGTTCTTGAGAAGTGTGTCTGATACTTTTTGGAACACAATTTTGAGTGGTAAAGTTCACAGCATTTTTTCTCCTGGTCGTAACTAGTTTTTAATAATTTATCGACTGCAGTTTTAGTTTTAATTTACTGACTCGAGGCTTTTCGTCCAGTTTCCCTGACCCTTTGAGTGAATGCTGAGATGTTTCTTGTTTTATTTCTGGTCATAAATGTAACTTCGCCATCTGTGCACGTCTTCTAGAGTTCAGTGAGAAATATAGTTATTCAAATTATTGTTTATGTTGTCGCGGCAGGAAGTGCTGAGCATAAGAGCATAAATCTACAGCTGATTTGCCCTTGAAAATAGATTTTATTACATTGGAGAGAATATTATCTTATCAATTCTTGCCATAAAGCTTATTACTTTCTGTATTCAGAATACAACATGTACATGGGTAAGGATAAGGATTCCAGACGTAACAAACCTTGCTCAGAATACACTTATAGAACGTAACACACAGGTTTTAACTGCTTTTGACGTTAAATAAATAATTGAAAGAAATAAACAGGTTAAAAGTACTAATTTCCACAATGATTGATTGATCGATTGATTGATTTTTTCATGTTTCCGGGCGCGTCAACTGCTTTGGTCATTAGTCCCGTTAGTGTAGGGCATATTTTTTTCTCGGGAGATGGCAGTGATCTTCCCCCGCTAGATGGCGAGATCCGGCGCCGACCTACCGTCGGCTAGCGGGTTTCCCCCTAACCAGGACTCTCCCACCAGCAGGGTACCGCCCCAGTCGGGACAAGCTCTAAGCTCCCAACCGGTCTCTCGGAATATGTGGTAGTGTAGTGCATGTTAGTGTAAGTGTGTGTGTAAGGGAAGAGGATAGGACAAGGAAGAGGAAGGAAAGATCGCGCGCGGTCCGTGGCCCGTTTGTTAGGGTACTGCTCCGGCATTCGCCAGGTGTTGATCGGTGAAACCACGGAAAACTACCAATCAGAGCAGCCGGCCTCTAGAATTCTCCTCCAGACAGCGACTGAATTCGACCATGCTGAAAAGCTAGTGTCGAAAATCCTGCCGCCGTCACTAATTTCCACAACATACACAGATAGTACTCCGAGTTTGGTAAATACGAACGCTCCTTCACTGATTCACAGAACTGTATTCATAAGAACGGGATCTCATATAAACTTCACATACCATTCAATACAAGCTTTGCACATTTCAAATAATTAGATTTTATTGGCATTTATTTGAAATTGTATAAGGAAGTTTATAATAAATCCCATTTGTATATTCTAGCTGACAAAAGGTGACCTATTGTTGATACTTTCCCACCAGTTCCTGAATAAGCACATACAGCTCCAGCACTATGAAGAAAGAGTCGCCATATCCAGTGTTAGGTTTAAAACGAACCCGTGCCACGCTGCATTCTGTGCTCCAGTCCTATACATATGTTTTTCAATTGAATTCAACGGTGTCTTATTTTACGTGGCGAGACTCTACACGCCAGGCCTGCTGTTCCGTCTGACCACCCAAATGTCGCTACGCTCCGTTCACCATTTACGGAAGAAAACGGTATCACTTGGGCGGCAAAACGCGATTTAAATTTAGCTCAGGGGATTCATGGAGGCTTGAGGATCTTTTACGTGCAGTAAACCTACAACATGGGACAGCTGAATCTACTTCCCTTCTGAAGGAAGGCGTACGATATATTTTTTCGCCCATAAAAATCCATGACTTCGACCGTGGTTGAACCCCTGAACATGGATACAAGAGCCCGACAGGCTAACCGCAATATCACTGTAGCCGGAAATAGCACCGTATGTTGTGGTACCAACATACTGACATATATAAGGCATGGTTATAATTGAATTAATCCATGAAAGAATGATATTTACAATACTCGTAACAGTGCAATGTGAAATGTTTCTATCGGAATATTGAACACCTTTCTCTACTGTAACAGAATTTCTTTAAAAAGTATGTTCATAAATATCTCACATTTCGAACCGCGGCCTGTCGAATCGACGGCTTAAATGTGTGTGTCGAGCAACCAAAGCTCAGTGCAGTACATCCGTTTTCGCGCTCCTACTGGCCCCGCCCCCCTCTCTCGCCCCGCCGCCTCCGTCGGCCAGCCCATTCTCAACGCCCCTCCCCAACGATGGCATCGGGCCAGGGCTCCAGAAATAGTCGTGTGCGGCGGCACCGCGCCTTCTACTTCGCCCCGCCCCGCCCTCCTCCACGCCCCGCCCCGCCCCGATCTGCTCCGCTCTCTCCTCGGCCCCCTAAGTGAATTACAAGGCCATCTATTATCAATCCAGTTAATGAGCACAGCGAGCGAGAAAGGCAGGTAGACAAATTACAGGCGCAATTGTAACTGTCACCCAGCAGGGGGCGCCGCCCCCCTCCTCAACCCCCACCCCACCCCCACCTCATCCCGCGGAGCGACGCCGTCGGCCTTGATTCGATAAGTCGCGCTGTAACTCGAGCGGAATCGATACTTCTCGACTTACAAAAACCAAATTGGCGAGAATTAACGTTCTCGAGAAAGACACCAGGTGCCGCTCGGGCGGAAGTAATCTCGACGATTTTGTCCGTGGAAGGGGACGCGAAGCCACTCCGGCCCTGGAGAGGGCGCTCTTGCAATAGGCAGACGTCACGAATATTGGTTTTGTACGGGAATCAATGAACTGCAGGAGGACTTCGAAGGGGACGGACACGCCTGATGCAAAATGTGTGGAAATTAATTATTTGAAAACTGACACAGAGAGCAATGTTCTGAATCGTTTGAAACGCACGAGAGGTGACACTGAGGTCTCTACATAACAAGCGCACAAGAAAAGTCTCTCCAAATTCGTACCTTCCTGGTGTGCAATAGAAATTATGTTGGTAGCGCGATCTGCAGCTTGTAAGAAAAGAAAAAGTAAATTGCGTACTCACTACAATTATAATAGATGCTAGAAGTGTTGTCCCCTTCACTTGTTTCCCAGTGGTCTGGTTGCTACCAACATAATATTAAAAAAATAATTTTTAATATTACGCCCGGGTTAGGCTTCGTGCGTTGATATTTTTCTAGCGCACTGTATTTCATTATTTGAAACAGCTGTGAATAAAACATAACATATTTTCTAGATGGCGTCGAAATCATTGCTAACGAAGTTCAATTTGACAGTGGTAGGGAAGAGGGAGTTAAGTCTTAAAAGTGCAATTTGAATTTCGTGTCATCATTATAAAGCAGATATTGTTTCAAAAGCATGAAATTCACAACATTTCACAAGAATATTTTTCAAGAAGATTGAAGAATTTGTCATGCTTAATTCAGTAAGCCGTGACGTCAACGAATTATTATTTTGCGCCTACAACGTAGATTTTTTTGGATTGATTGGTTAGTGTTTACTATCGCTTCAACTACCGAGGTAATTAGTCCCGTAAGTGTAGTGCATGTTTTTCATCGGGAGGTGGCGGTGATCTTCCCCCATTGGATGGCGAGATCCTGCGTCGACCTACCGTCAACTAGCGGCGTTTTCCCTAAAATCACGCATGTTGGCCGATGGAGAGGGAAATCGGGGAGAGTAGAGTCATTCCATTCTCTCATAGGATAGTGAAAGTAAGGTAGGGTTTGTGAAACTGAAAAATTGTGCGATTTTTTCAACAAAACCTAGTCTTTATTTCTACCAAATAGCAATACTTAAACCACCCGAAAAGTCTCCCCAAATTAGCACCTTTTTTTTGTGCTACATAAATTATGTTGGTAGCACAAACTGAAGCTTGTAAGAAAATAAAATGTAAATTGCATACTCACTACAATCATAATAGAGATCACACATTCCACCTAAGGACGTGTCGGATGAGGACTCAGGAACTTAATTTCCCCTGTTATAGGCGAAAATAGCAAATTGTTCTTTTTAGTACAAAACTGCTGAAATCTCTTCCTCCCCTGCACATATATTTAATATCTTTTGATCGACAAAAACGGACGTTACTCGTGACATGTGTACCATATCATACCTCACAAGTCTTGCATGTAATCCAGTTGTGTGTTGCGCACTTTTCCCACATTATACATTGTAAAAGTGGTTCTTCGATTGCAGGGATGCCACCTCTTGAAAGTGGTATTGCTACAAACTCTCGACCTTGAATGTTTTTTCGTTTCCAAAGCTTTTCATTTCTATTATGCATATCCGATAAAATGTGTTTAAGAAAGGCATTAAACACATTTAATGATATTTCAAGTCATTTTCAATATTTTCATAAATCTACGATTTCATCATTCGTAAACATCAGCAATGATTTATATTTTTCTTGTTAAAGCAATGACAGAGGCCCTGTAATAATAACATGAATGCCATTCGCCCTCACCTTATAAAGCATGAGAATGAAAAATGTACGAAAGTACATGAAGGGCAGCTGCGACGACATACAATTTTTCACTTTGACAGAATGAAAAAGGGAAGTATATCAAATTGAAACCATATCATGAATTTTCTCTATATAAATTTGATGCAAATTGTGGTATAGATTAACCCTAGCATTAACAAAAGAGGAGGGGGTCCTTACAGGTAAACGGAACAAAACATGCTCCAATTTATCATAAGTTTTTGTTATAATTTGAGTTATTACAGCGACTGGCTGTGAATAAAAGAATTAGGGTTCATTCACTGAATGTTCACTGAATTATTAAGCGAACGTGTACAATTCATTTCAGAAAATTTGTTATTTTAGAACACCATACCGTTTTATTGTTACGCAATGCAGTTTAATACATTACTATGTTATGAAGATACGTTGGCATTTATTTTACATAAAAGTGTAAATGGTTTCATCATTAAATCAACATATTGCCGCAAATAAGTCGGTTACGCACGGGACCTTTTATAATATCCTTTTACTAGGTTAATAACACCCTTTCTCAAGAAGTAAGTCATATCCAATTCTCTAGAAAAGAGTACCGCTCCTTGGTAACCTGACATTTTCACTTGGTGCAATACTCAAAGTGTTTTTGCTCGGGAGGTGGCGGTGATCGGAGGTGGAGGTGGCGGTGATCCTGCCGCCGTCGGGACTCGAACCTAGGACCTTCCCGTCAGAGGCGCTGCAGTGACATCAGATGATGGACTGAGCCCCCGATCCCGGTAACACTTTCGGTATCAGGGATCCCAAAACGTGTATTTCCGTTGAAATCTCGGAATCAATTTTCCGCAGCATTACATAACTTTCTGTATACTACGAATATTCTCCATATATACGTACGTAGGCGAGAAGAAATAAAGGACTACAACATGTATTTTCAGCAAAAAAAATTACTTACATAAAATTTACTAAATAATAATAATAATAATAATAATAATAATAATAATAACAATATAATAATAATATATTTATTTAAAAAAATACATTTCAATTAAGGGTTATTCATACAAATGTTTGGGAAACAGTATGCAGGAAATTACAAAATGGAATAGCAAGTGCAGCGCGGACATTTTCAGCAATGTTCTTACTTTATTAAATATTATTTAATAAAAAATGGTGTAACTCAAGGGTATAGAAAACTATTGTAACAATTCTGTAGAATGAATTAATCAAATTCAAATTTACTCTTAAATAGCGACAGGTTATTGACCTATTCAGGAATCCAACATCATCTCTGAAGGGCAATTAAATATTCTGCTACGATCCCCCTCTGTACTTCGCCTCCACGTGTCCCGCAGCCCTCGGCCCAGGCGCCCGCCTCCCTCCCGCCCCCCGTCGGCGGCAAAACCGCTCCGCGCCCTCGCTCGGGGCGAACAGAAGAAGCTCGTGCGGCGCGCGGGACGTCGCCTCGCGGGCGGGCGGGGGGGGGTGGACCTTCGCGTCCCAATTTGCCGGCGATGCTATCGCGGTGACCCCATTACGTGCGGGGTAATTAATACGCATCAATTTACGCGCGCGATTCCATCGGGCGGGCGGCGCTCCGCGGCCGGGACGTCCCACGCGGAGGCGGCGGTGGCGGCGGCGGCGGCGGCGGCGGCGGAGGTGGTGGCGGCGGCGGCGGCGGCGGCGGCGGCGGCGGCGGCGGCGGCGGCGGCGGTGGCGGTGGCGGTGGCGGCGGCGGCGGCGGTGGTGGCGGTGGCGGTGGCGGCGGCGGTGGCGGCGGCGGCGACGGCGGCGATGGCGGTGACGGCGGCGGTGGCGGTGGCGACGGCGGCGGCGGAGACGGCGGCGGCGGCGGCGGCGGCGGCGGTGGCGGCGGGGCGGCGGTGGCGGGACGGGGAGGCGGGGGTGGTGCGGGGGCCACGGTGGCGGTGGCGGTGGTGGGGGCAGCGGCGGTGGTGAGGGCGGCGGGGTGGCGGCGGGGGCGGGGGCGGCGGCGGGATTTGGCGACACAACCCTCGCACGGTGCTCCGGCGAAAGTAGCCAGCCAAATGGAACTCGTGGGGCTAAACCAGCACGTACCTTCTCGCCCGTATTTTCACGCAAAATTACTCGAAGTGTACTCAAATTTCTGAAAAATTGTAGAGGACCTTATTTCAAAATCTATCTTTAAGGAACAGATTTCATTAAGAGAAAAAATCTCTATATTTGATATTTTTGGAGTAGGAAGACACCGAAAATATTTTGAAGTTTTGCAATTTTCGAAAACTTAGAGTTTTCAACGAACATGAGATCTGTACCATTCTCTTAAACGTTTTCCTCACTATCCAACAACAAAATTTAATCAAAAACGTTCGAGTCTTTTTTTTTAATTTGGAAAATATTCCACGGGCTTCATGTAAAGTACTCCCCCCAAATTAAAATATCATTTTCAAATTTATGGGGCTGCTGTACATCAGCTAGATAGATCGGAATACATCAATTTCGGAGAAAATCTACTGAACGGTTTAGTCGCTGGCGTTGTTCAGAGTCGGACAGACAGACGTTTTGTAGTCATTCGAGTTTTCGGTATTAAGGACCCACAAAACATGGATTCTCACTACACCATGAATTTCACGATTTTTATCTAAATTTGGAAACTTAATAAGTCCAATTTTTCGTTACCTAAGCCCTATAATAAGAGTTTTCTGCCGAATATTCGCCATTTTCGCAGAACATTACAAAACTTTCCCTCCTCTCCGTAGCGAGAAAGTAAAAAGAAATTCCTGCAAAAAGGGGGAATAGTACGTCGAAGCAGCGCTCTTGAAGAGGATTTCCTTTAGTAAAAGCAGATTCTTTTCTTCAAAATGCCAGTTGCATTGTTTGGAACCTATTAGAAATTATTATAATTCGTAATTTGAAGGTATGTTTGCTTCACTAGGGGCAAGCATGCAGGTTCGCCAGTTCAATATGATTTTAAAGCAATCTGCTTGTAGCAATCATGGTTCAGACATTTTCTCCTTGTTCCCCTTTTCTGTGGGTCCCCACAACTCGGATTCCAGGTAGAATCTAATGTGGGTAGACCATAGATGCTGAATTTCATTGGAGAACTACACATCGTTTATCCTTCACATTCACTTCATAACTGTCATTACCTCTTTCATCCATGGGTGGTAGGACTGAAATTAGTTTGATTGTTTGATTAGTGATTCCAGGCGCGTCAACTGCTGTCGTTAGTTCCGTAAATGTAGTGCATATTTTTCCTCGCGAGGTGGCAGTGATCTTCCCCCGCTTGATGGTGAGATTCGGCTTCCAATCAGGTATCTCCCGCCCCAGCCGGAACAAACTGTCAGCTCCTGACTGGTCTCCCGACATGTGAGGTAGTGTAGTGCATGTTAGTGTAAGTGTGTGTGTTTGTGTGTGTGTAAGGGGTGAAGATAGGACAAGGAAGAGGAAGGAAAGATCGCACGTGATGGCGCGTTAGTTAGGGTCCTGCCGCGGAATTCACCGTATGTTGATCGGAGAAATCACGAAAAACTACCGATCAGAGCAGCCAATGCTCCTCCAGACAGCGACCGAATTCGAGTGCTGGTGTCGAAAATCCTGCCACCATCGGGGCTCAAACGAAGGTCTTCTATGTCAGAGGCAGTGCAGTGACACCAATTGATGTTCTGGGCCGCCTTCGCTGGTCTGAAAGTGGTCGGAAAGCGCTATGGAAAGTAAAGAAAAGAAGAAAGGAGGAAGAAAACATAGAAGTAAGAAGAAGAAAAAGTAGAGCTGACGAAATAAAAGGAGAGTAATACAAGTACTGCACTAACAATAATCCAAAGCGATAAATACAAAAGAGTAAGTAGAGAAGAGGAAAGTGAAGTTGTGAGGTGTGTGGTGGAGCAAAGGCTGAGGAAGCGCAGGGTGGGCGTGGGGTGCAGTGGCGGCAGCGGACGTGGGGCGAGGAGGCGTGGCCCGGCAGCGAGTGGCGGGGCATGGCGTGGCGAGGCGTAGGAGGGCGTGGCGGGGGCGAGGGGAAGGGCGGTGCGGGGAGCGGGGGTGCTGCCGGGCGTAGCGTGGCGAAATGGCACGTAGCGGGGCATGGAGGGGGAGGCGGGGCGGGGAGTGGCGTGGCGTAGCGGGTCTTCGAGGTGCGCGGCGTGGCGGGCCGGGATGGGGCGCGACATGAGGGGGAACGGCGTGGTGGGCCGTGGCGTGACAAGGCGGGGGAGGGCGGGAAGGGAAAGGGCGGGGAGGGGGTGTGGGCGGTAAGGGACGGGCCAGGGCATGGCATGGCGGGGGAGGGCGGGAACAGGCGTGGCGGCGCGGAGTGGGGAGGTGCCGGAGAAGGGGAGGGTGCGAAGGGGCGGGTGAGGGCCGGGCGCGTACCTTGAACTCGTGTGCCCAGAATGCGTGAGCGCGGCGCGGCGTGGGGGGGGGGAGGGCAGAGTCCGTTTGACAACAGGCGCACTTTAATGACTTTTGCTTTGTGCGCGGGCCACGCGCCAGCTGCGCGCCCACCGCCGCTGCGTTGTCGCTCGCCCGGTGCGCGAGCGCAGCCGCTAATGAAGCCCCGCCCCAACCCAACCCCTCCCCGCCACGCGCCATCCCATTCCGCCCCGCGCCGCCGGGCCCCCACTGCCCCGCGCCGCCTCGCCCCGCGCCGCGCCGCCCCACCCCGCCCCGCGCCACCTTGCCCCTCCCCACCCCGCACTGCCACTCCCCGCCCCGCACTACCCCTCCCCGCACTGCCCCGCCCAGCCCAACCCCGTCCCGCACAGCGCCGCGCCGTCTCACCTCGCCCCTCCTCTCTCCTCCCCGCTACGCCACCCCGCGTAGAGGGGGCGGAGCGGAAACCTCAGCAGGCGTGTGGCCCCGGGCGCGGCCTGGAGCGTGTTCTCCGCTGTGCGCTGCTTTCATACACCGCGACTCAGAATTGATTCCGGACGTTTCTTTCATTTCTGACGTCATTAGTCCCATAAGCGTGTATGTGTAGTGCGTGAGAAATGGAGGTGTTCCTGCCGCAACGGGACGTCACGGCCGGTGTCGATCTGCACGTCGGATTCGGGTTTCATCCTACAAGTACCTCTTCTAGGGGCTCACCGCCCCAGCCGGGTCTAGACGAAAGTCCCGGCTAGCCTCCCGACAGATGTAGTAGGGAAGGACACGTATGGGGAAGTATGTGTATGTAAGGGAAGGAGAGGGGGCAAAGATGAAGAAAGAAATATCGACCAGCACATTTATTAACGTTTTTCTCCGGCCTTCAGCTCTTATTAATCGAATGAGCCAATGAGTGAAGTATAAATGTTACCGGGAGTGTAAACAGCTTTGTTTATTTATCCCGGTTGCGTAGTACATGTTATAGTCAGTGGTAGCGAAAATGTCACAATCCTCCTAGAATAGTGAGATCCGGAGCGTATTTGAATACAGATTAGCGGAGATTTCCACAAGGTATCTCCCTGATCGGGGTACCTTTCCACCCGCGACAACCTCTAAGCTGTTGACTAGTCTCCCTATGGTAGTGTGGTGCTTGTAAGTATGTGTGTATGTTTGTCCCATTTATCGAGATAAGTATCCGTATTCTGTGATCCCTTTGGCAAGATACTTCTTGTAATAACACAGATAATAATAATAATAATAATAATAATAATAATAATAATAATAATAATAATAATAATAATAATAATATTAGTGATAATAACGAAAACCAGCAAACTGCTTACAATGCACCATGTTTCCCATCTTAGAACTGATGGACATAAGACTATAGGCGCCACGTAAGAAAGGGGGAAGAGGCCTCAGAAAAATTGCAGCCTCCTGGCACAACGCAATAGTCAGAATGGAAAAGTATGTAGTCAGTCATCTATACGACCACTAATGAGGCAGATCATTTAATCTGACCGAAGAATGGTACACACAGGCATTGTAGCAAGAAGCTTTGCGAAGAAGACAATGCAAAGCACGCAGAACAACAGAGACACTGAACTTCTGATGCCACTTAACATGAAATGTGAGACACAAAAAATGTTACAGAAATCGTGGAGAGACAAACCACTTTTTGGACAATATTTAAAAATAATTGACAAGGCTCTATGAGCTTTTGCATATATATGCAAATCTCAATAGGGAAAAATCGTTGATGTGGCTTAGAACGGAAATCATTAAGCCAGAATCGGAGGTAGTGGTAATAGCTGACTGTGATCAGGCGTTCAGAATACATTATGCTAAAGCGGTTCCCAAAATTCCACGAGCTGATAAATGCCACATCTGCGAGGAACAAGTTAAAACCTGTCCATTGATCATATTGACTCAACTTGACCAATTCTAGCAAAGACCGAATACATGGAAAGACACGACAGGGTGTGTAGTTACCTCCACTGGTAGATCTGTACTGCCCTCGAAGTTCCAAACACATGCTTTGAGTGGTTCAAACACTCATCACATCTGCTGAGCTGTGCACAAGAGTGTACAATCAACAAATTCAAATTGATCGCACGATAGTCGCAAACAAGCCGGATATTAACAAAGAATGTAAGCTTTCACGCCTGGTTTCTATATTATTCTATGATTTCGGGCTTGTAGGCCGTGGCCCAAAGGATTGCCACTGCATCACCACTGAAGATGTCTGCCGCATTTGCAGGTGAAACGACTGGAGAAGTCTCCTTTGGACCTACTATGTGGACAAGCGTGAACACATCGAATAGTATATGAAAACCGGATATTGTCATCCGGAATTTGGAGAAAAATCGTGTCTACTTGTAGATGTGGCTGTGCCGGGCGATCAAAACGTCGTAACCAAGGCGGCAGAGAAACGTCTTAATTACAAGTGTTCGGAAATCGAGATCAGCCGAATATGAGGTGTAAAAGCACAGGTTGTCCTAATAGTTATTGGATTTCTGGAATTTGTTTCTCAAAATTTGCGCAGGAACTTGTCTAAACTCCCTGGTTATTCAAAGGGCGCAAAGTATTGCAGAGGACCGACTAGATCCTTCCTTAGGAAGCTGGTTGTAACCTGAAGTAGATTTTACATTCAACCGACTCATAACATCTGTAGCCGTGATGTAGAGGAATTATAATAATAATAATAATGATGATAATAATAATAATGATAATAAAAATAACAATAATAATAATAATAATAATAATAATAATAATAATAATAATAATAATAATAATAATAATAATAATAATAATAATAATAATAATAATAAACGCACCACTCATTGAACTCACCACTCTGTTAACTGGAAAAATTCTATCTGAACACCGACTCACCTGAAAAAAAAAAAAGAGTATGAAAAATTATAAAATATTGACAACTTGCTATCTCTAAGATTTTCAAATTATCAAATATAATATTTTGCATGTAAAATTATATTAGTTTTAAAACAAAAAAAGTGTTCTCATATTGCTAGGAATTTCTGAAAATTATGTTCACCGAAACGAACGCACTCCCAAATAAAGAGACGTTCTTGGTACCAGAGGTCAAAGTACATAAC
The DNA here is from genome assembly GCA_011170035.1 of Teleogryllus occipitalis. Lineage (NCBI taxonomy): Eukaryota > Metazoa > Arthropoda > Insecta > Orthoptera > Gryllidae > Teleogryllus > Teleogryllus occipitalis. The sequence goes on from BLKR01009997.1 coordinate 18,534, forward strand.
TCTCATGTCGTACAGAATCCCCCCTTTTAAACATCTCGACTCTTTTTAGAGCAATACAGTGGAGTTCGAGGATTTTTGAACATAAAATATATATTTAGAATATTTTCTATTCTGATATTTACCACTGGATGATATTTTCATCGCATAAAAGTCGCAGAAAAGGGACCATGTTAGGGCTAGGAAAGAATTTCAGAAAGTCACCAAAAATGTTTCACCCGAAACATCGATGTTTCGTTTTCGATGTTTTCGTCAGATCGATATTTTTCCCGAAATATCAATGTTTCCAATAACAAAATATACAGGTTTGCAAATACAATTTCTAGTACAAATTTTTGAGAATTGCTCAAGATCAACCATTCCCTTTAGACTTTGTTTTCGATCCTCGGCGTGGCTGTACGAAACCGTTTAAATACCGGAACCTTTCTTCAGTGTGGCCAGGTTAGGAGATTTAATATGGAAAAAGACAAAACTATGTTTAAAATAAAATTTTATTAATGAGGAATCAGATCTGACTCTTCGAAAAGAGAGTCTTACAGTTACAGAACTCAAAACTATAATTTCTACAGGTATAAAATTACTATGGGATTCACAATTGATAAAAACTGACACAATTAGAATTAATGAATTAAAATAAAAATGATTTAATTTAAGAAATGAAAGTATGGAACATGTAAATATATCTTAACTGTTAAAATAATAACTGTTGATAATAACTGTTAAAATAAATTATTTTATGATAGAAAGAATTTTATGCAGGAATTTTATGCAGGTTTTTAATTTCCAATAGAGAAGACTTTTTGCAGTCAGGAATCAGTTCGAAGTCTTCTTAAATTATTTTAATTCAGCACATCAGTCGCAGTTTCTAATGCAAGCACGGACACAATGTACAGCGTAATGAAAAATATTTGGACTGACCAATGTAAATGAATGGAGATTGAGCCTGCTTGAAACAAGCGGTCCATTTCTTTAATAGTCCGTTTAGGTGTACGCATGTTACAAACTATTTAAGAAGCTGAAAATTGTTCTCCTTCCAAAATAATCTTCCAAGATTTCATTAAATCTTGCGTTTACTTGAAATAAGTGTTTGATAACTTTTTGCTGATTTTTTTACTTGGTAGTGTCATTCCACTGAAACGTGAAGATTGTCTATTTAGAATATGGATTAGAAAATTAAACGCACTGTGAAATCGAAGATTATTTAAAGTTGGAATGTATGTGTCATGTATCACATCATGTTTTATTTGCTGATTTGTAAAGAAAGTAAATAAATAGAAAAACAGCAAAACATGACGTCCATAATTTTTTGTTATCTTCTTTATATTCGGTACACATTATTATTTACATTACTGCATGTGACCAGACAATGTATTTCCTTTTTTGATTTAAAGTACTATAATTAAAAATGCCATTTGTTTTATCATATTGAAAACATCAATTTTTTATCATTTTTTTCACGATATCAAAAAACTTTCGATGATGAAACAAAACCATGATGTTTCGATGTTTTGGTACAATTTTCTTCACCAGAAATGATGTGTCAGACGGGATATGAGGTGGGTAGAGAAGCCACCCACATCATTGAAAACACTTATGTCCCTCATCAAACTCAAAACCCGCACGCTTTGATTTCGCGTACTTCGAAACAGCTCCAAGAATTTGCGTTGCGTCTGAACATTGTTAGTGTTACAACTTACGTGGTTTAACCCCAGATCTCCATTAATGTGCACAGTAATGCTGAAAGACGTAGTTATGCCACTTCATCCAAATGAAATCTCGGACGGAAACTATGCATTATTCAAAGACTGCATTAGTGATGGGATAAAGCTAATTACAGAGAGAATACAATTATTTTGCTGAAGTTTCCCACTTTGAATAGAGATCAAGGCAGAGAATTCTCGTAGATAAAAACAATACTCATATTATTTTTTCTCTAATTATTCTCAAAATAGTTACAGTGTTTTCTTTGTAGAGTTGAGAAAAAAACATGAAAAGAAACTAACAAATGAGGGTTATTCTCTGCTGAAAACTTGATGACATATTCGCAACGTAAAAATTTCAACAATATTTTGTATTCAAATAACCTTTAAACTATCCTGTCAATGATAGACGTGCCTCATATGTGTAAGTTTTTTTTTAATACTAAATAATAGTTTGCAACATTGGAGAATATGAAACTGTAATTTATCTCTATGCATTATACATATCTATACATTTTATTAATTACGAAAGAACTTTAATGACAATATAAAACAGTTCCTAGAAACTAGTTAATAGTTCCTAGTTAATTTACTAAAACACTGAAAGTTTAATAATACGCATTAAATAGACTAGAAGAGGAAATTCACGTTTTTCCTGCACAGCAATTTACATACTGCATCATGGTTTTGAAATCATTACTTGATTTCTGAGTTTAAGTAATGTTTCTATGAAAAATACCATTGCATTTTACGATTGTCTGAAATCATGGAGATCATTTTCGTTTGGTATACTTGAATAAAACCAAGAAGAAGAATAAGTATAAAAGAAGTAGAACGATAATAAAGAATGAGTATGGATACTGAAGTTCAAGACTGAAAATGGAGACATAATGCTGAAGGCACGAAGTCTGCTTCAGTACTACGAAGATCAAAGCCACTCCAGAAATGAAAAGGATCTCGTAAGTCTTACAAAAATAGTTCATAGTAGTTTTTAGTGTTTGACAGTGCCGTAAATAATAAGAAAAGTAATTATACATTCACTGCTAATTAATACTGTAACCAAACAATACATCAAAATCTTTGATATTTCTTCAATAAAGCGTGTATTTTTCGAATAATATTTTCACAAAAACAAAGGGTGTAGGAGAGTATTAGGCATAAAAGTCGACAAGCGTTTAGTGATAAATGTTACATGATCAAATCTTTAACTGACCAGCTGCAATAAAAATAAAATTGAGGATAACGAACAGGGATGCAGTCCACACTCTGTATACCTCCTTCCCTCGCAGGATGCTTCTATTGAATAAATCAGCGCTTCGCCAACCCAACAGCTTGACCTTTCTCACCGCCCAAGAGCACCGAACCGTGTCCGCAACACAAGACGGCGCGGGCGGCGGGCGGCGGGCGGCGGGCGGCGGGCGGCGGGCGGCGGGCGGCGGGCGGCGGGCGGCGGGCGGCGGGCGGCGGGCGGCGGCCGTGGCCGTGGGCGTGGGCGTGGGGAAACAAGCTCCGACAACAGCGAGGACTTCCACTTCAGTAAAGCAGAACGCGCCAAACATCGATGTCGCCGGCTGACCTGGCAGGGACAGCTCCGCCGCCGCAGGACAATAGATCGCCAATGAGCGAGTGGAGCCGGGGGAGGGGGGAAAGGGAGGAGATCATTCCCACATCCGGTTATGCGCTTCCTCGTCGGCGACAACGGCGGCGTCTCCCGCGCAGGAAATCCAAACAGGCGGCAAATGAAAGAAAAATACTGAAGGGAAACTCTTTCACCCGCTCGGGAAAGGAAGCTAAAGCCTGGTGGGGTGGAGAGGATGGTTTGATGGGGAGGGAGGTTGTGGGAGAGGGTGGTTTGGTGGGGTGGGACGTTGGGGGAGAATGTGGTTTGGTGAGGGAGGTTGTGGGAGAGGGTGGTTGGATGGAGAGGGATGTTTGGTAGAGAGGGTGGTTGGGTGGAGAGGGTGTTTGAGTGGAGAGGATGATTGGGTGGAGACGGTAGTCGAGTAGTGTGGATGGCTGGATTGAGAGGATGGTTGGGAGAAGGAGGTTGTTGGGAGGACAAGGTGGTTGGTGAAGAGGGTGGTTGTGTGAATAGAGATGTTGGGTGGAGAGGGTAGTTTGGTGGATATGGTTGGAAGGAGGGGGATTGGGGAAGAGGGTGGTTGGACGGAGAGAGTAATTGGGTGGAGAGGATCGTTGGGTGGTGAGGGTGTTTGGGTGGAGACGGTGGTTAGGTGGAGAGGATGGTTGGAGGGAAAGGGTGGTAGGATGGTGTTGGTGATTGAGTGGAGAGGATCGTTGGGTGGAAAGGGTGGTTGGGTGGAGAGGATAGTTGATGGGGAGGGTGGTTTGGTGGAGAGGGTGGTTGGAGAGAGAGGGTGATATGGGGGAGAATGTGGAAGTGGGAGGTAAGGATGGTTGTGGGGAAAGGACGAGCACGATTACATAATATGTTTGGTGAGGAAATCTAGAAGAGAGTCGATGGGTGCTATCTGCGATAGCAAGAAATAAATAGTTGAGTGTAGTAGATGGTTGCGAGAATGGAGAATTGATTGCGGGGAGAGTGTGTTTATGCGATTGGTATGCTGGCGTTAATTGTGCGATTACGCGGAGATGGTAACGCGTAGTGGGCAGTACTATACAGTAAATCGATGGTGTATAGTACATCGTTGCAAGAAATGAATAGTCGGGTAGAGTCGTTGGTAACGTAGTTCTTGAAAACTACAAACTCTGTATGAAACAAACACATTTTTTTACTTAAAATATAATTAAATTTGTACAACACGTATTGTTTGCACTTGTGTTATAGCCGAAAGAATGAAGTATTGACCAAGAAATACATGAACCTCAAATACTTTATATGATGGTAACGTAGTTTTTCCTTCCATGAATCAACTGTTCATAGCATCTACTAACCGAACCATTTGCGAGTCTTACGGCTGAGCATTATGGCGCCCAATGGGGAGGAAGCAAAGCGAAGGAGGGTGCGTAGACACCAGTCGAAGAACCTTCCGCCTTCCCCTCCACCTCCGGCGGCGGCTGGGCGAGCGGGCGGCCGTTTGTTATGACGCTAATTCCATCTGCTCATCTCTTAAATTACGAATAGCGGCGTTCCTTTTCCTCTGCTTTGTCCCCTGCTCGCGCGCTGCCCCTCCGCGGGGGAACCCCGTATCTTAATACACTTTATACCCCATTACAAGCCCCGTGTACAATTTCCACGCGGCGCCGCTGTCCTTTCTCAGCCGCCTTCGCGCCGCGCTCGTATCTTTTTCCGCCCCGCCCCCCTCGCACCCTCGCGCGTGCACGCGGGCGGGCACCGGCTGCCCCTCACTCCTGCCCCTCACTCCCTCCCCTCACTCCTTCCCCTCTTTCGCTGCCCCTTCTCTCCACGTGACCTGCGCCAATTCTCCCCGTCTCCGGTCTCCCAACTGCTTTTCCCGTTCCTTGTAACCCTACTCTCTTCTCATTCATAAACTGACCCTTCGCGCCAAACAGTACACCCGCCACTCTTTCGCCATTCTCCCTCCACGTCTTACTATCTCTTACCTCCTCTACGTCAACCTACTCCCCATTCCTTCCTCCCTGTCGCCTTCCAATTCTCCCCGTTCCGTTTCGGAGTGGCTCATAACTCTTTATCCGTCCTGCTGCCACCCCCTTTCCCCAATACTTCTGCCATCCGCCTGCGATCCCGGATTCCCGCTCCACCGTTCCCCGCCAACCCTCTCCCTGTCGCTACGCACGCTGCACCCATTCGCGTCACGTCCCCGCTCTCCCGGGGCAGGAATCCTGTTCCCCGAAACTAGTTCTTGACCCCCCTCCCCCACTACGCTCTTCCGTTGCCACTCGTCTGCGCTGCCTGCATTGCACTTCCGTGTTTCGCCCTAGTCCTTTCTCTTCTCCCCACACATGCTCCGTGCCCGTGCCTCAGCCAGCAAATTTCAACCCCCTCACCCCTTTCGCGAACCCTGAGATTCGCCCTCCATTCCCCGCCACGGCGCAGCCGCTCCATTCTCCCCTCCTTGCCAGTGTTCCACTTCCGTGTTTCGCCCTAGTTGATTCCCTTTTCTCAACGCATGATCCGTGCTCGTGCGCCAGCCCGCCTCTTTCGATTCCACCCCAGGACTAGACTAGGGTTCCACCGCTGCCCCCGTTACAACTCTCCTTTTCTTCAAAGACATCTTCCCGTATGAGAAAACTCGCACGTTTGTGATCTGATATAGAGTAGGAAATGGAAACACTTGGATCCCATCTTTCTCGCGATGAGACCAAACCGCAAAAACAGCTAGTTGCGACACAATCATTGTTGAGAACGATGGAACTAATGACCCTAATACTTGACGCGCTCGGAATCACTAACAATCACAATTGAACACAAACGATATCGATACTAGATCAATTAGCGTTGTGATCTCTGTTTGTCGGCGGTCGAAACAGCAACGATCGAATGCAGGAGTCGTCACTGCCTCTCTCGACACCGTTTACTGTTCGAGAATTTCTATGCAATATCTTAAACACATTGTGTAATCCACTTTCAACGGAGGGGGTAACTGGATTGTGAGAACTAATAAATGCTTTACGACAAAAACTGAATTAAAATGCGATCACGGAAGGTGCGTTGCATTACTCTGCATAGTTGTGCAATTCAAACAACTTGAGTACTAAAGTGATATTATTCAAAAATTTTGTTTTAAATTATTTGTTATTAAAATTAATTTAAATTCTCTATCAAATTATCTTCCCCTTTGTAAGTCAGCTCATGGAGCTCCACACAAGTCTAACGCATCAGAACTACCTACAACTGCGCACAGGGCACGGTTCACCTACTCCGCCGAGAACATTCGATTATAATCGGTATCGATAGTTCCTTAACTAATCCAGTTCTATCAACTTATCCTTAACAGCATCCTACGTACAAATTTGACAGACACGTAAGAAGCCTGTTTTTTCTCCGAGACTGCGAAAGCAAGTCAGCGACGAAAATCGACAATCGAATGCGTTCGTTTTTCTGACTCTAGTCTGGCTGCTGTAGTTCGAAACAGTATCATTTCGATTTTGCTTTCAGATTTACATTTTTATCTATACATCTTAAAAGTTAGATCTACTGTTGTGTATTTTGTTGGCTGATATATATGATGTATATGCATTTCTGTCATAACAGTGTTGCATTTCATTCACTTTTCCGCATGTTTTACACCAATGTGTGCCCGTCCGTGCTCCGGTCTCGTTTCCATTTTATAATCCATCTCGATAGTGTGCACATATTGAAGCGTTCACTCTCTTCTTCTCACAATTATTCACTTCACCTTCCTATTCCTATGGTCTCTGCCCGGAACTCCAGTTTTTGCACTCTGTCCCTGTCTTCCTGCAATTTCCAATTCTCGCAACTCCTGCTTCCCATTTGAAGTCTCTTCTTACGTCACAACATAACGCCTTCAAACCACTCCACGTTCTTCGTTTATTGATTGATTGTGATTCCGGGCGCGTCAACTACTGAGGTAATTAGTCCCGTAAGTGAAGTGCGTGTTTTTCATCGGGAGGTGGTGGTGATCTTCTCCCATTGCGAGATCCGGCGGTGATCTACAGTCGACCAGTGGACTTTTCCCCAATCAAGTATCCCCCACCACTGGGACATCGCTCCAGCCGGGACAAGTTGAAAGTCCCCGACTGATCTCCCGGCATGTGTGGTAGTGTAGGCATGTTAATGTAAGTTCTGTTTCCCGGACGATCAAATGTCGCAACGCCAGTTGAATGGCACGGAAGGCATATAATAGCACTGTTCGGTCATTGTAGTGGAATACAACACGACGGAGATAGGTTCTAATACGCAAATTAACTAATATGTTTACTGTAGTTAATTATACGGCAACATATTGAAATAACTCTCTGCTCACCAACAAGAAAACTTAACTCCCTCTTAACCTTCAGAACGATTAATACAATCAAAATGTAATAATGAACTCCCTTTCTAAGATATCATTGAATTTCAGAAACTACTGAACATTTATGAGACGTATAGAGTTAATAAGGTACCATGAATCACCTGAAAAACGATGTTTTCAGATTATAGCATACGCTCCTGACATTTTATACAAATTAGTAAACTAGTTGTAACTGTAGCACGACTTTCGTTTATACATGGAAAATGAGCTATTTTTAATTTAAAAAGTTCCGCTAGATGATCGTAATTTTAGCTCGCAATTATTAAATTCTTTTTTCTTTGTGCTTTGGGCCAATTTGGCTTTAGATGTCTCTTTGCTTTATTATTCTATTTATTTAACGTTAAAACACTTTAAATTTAAGTAGAGCGTTCTATGAGAGAAGTGAAATCAGTGATTTTGCAATCTACAATTTATAGTAATAAATATGTTGTACGTATTAGGAATAGACTGGGTCTTCGGAGTTACCTATTCGGCTGAAATAATTTTTCCTGGATTGTATCTAGCATTATACAGTTATGATATGTCATTCAACTAGACCATTCTTTTAAGTACCATTTATTACACCCAAGGACCAAGTTTAATAAAAAAATCATAGGTGTTTTTGAGAACATTTCAAAATTGTTGAGACTTCATGTTAACTGCCCCAAAAGACAAAATAACCGTTTCAAACTCTCAGTATCTTGAGTTCGCTCAAATTGAATGAACGATTTAGGTCCTACCATTGACCTGAGACAGAGGGAAGTTTGCCGACAATCAATTTTTCATAATCAAGGGCAAACAAAAACCTGAATTTTTACTATACAGCGTGTTCAAGGAAGTAATTCACTGTGGATAAAAAAATTATATTTAGACTTTCTCAGTTAAAACTACGCCAATTTCTGGTGCACGATGGCATTATTTTCTCTTCTTTGAGGTAAGGAAAAAGCAAATTTATCATTTCCATTAGCTTTGATTCAAGAATAAAATGCTAAAGCTTACAAGTTGATTAAAATGTATTTGATATTTAATAGTGTAAATAGGTAATTAAAATCTTACTAATGTGTTCAAAACCTTTATTGATTATACTCGAAATGTAGCAAAATAATTGGGTGCATTTACGTTGAGATGAGAAGGGAAATTGAACCGAAATTATTGAAAACCTCTGATAACACTATTTTATCCTAACTTGCGTTAAATAAAATAATATTTTGTAATTTTTTATCACTGCAATCTAGCACTGTAAAATTTAAAATTTAAAGTACGTCTGGAGTTCTAACAATGTATTTTACAATCAGTGCTCTCTTTTCTCACCCTCCTCACGTTTTCCCCTAAGGCAAAAAAATCCTAGGCGACAAATTTGCAGATATTGTTCGTGGAATAATCCCAGACGGTTCGTTAAGAAGTTAGCTTCATTTAATTACACCACTCCCCAACGACTCATCTTCCACTTTCAAAGGAAATTTCTCAAAAATTCTCTCCTTTTTCCCCCATCCCGGCTCGCGACTCTTCGTAAAACAAACGGCCACAAAAAAAGCAGCGTCTAAGAGGGGCCAATTTCGGCGGGATATCCGGAATGTTAAGAGCAGCACGCGACGTCTCCGATGGCGGCGGGCGGCTGCGAATGGTTCAACAACTTGCGATGCCCCCGCAGGGAGGCGCGACGCGGGCGCTCATGAATATGCAGCCGCGCTAATCCAAGGCCTCCGCCCGCGCCGCCCACGCACTCGCATATCCCGCTCTCTTCCCCGTTCACACTGCCCGTTCGCTTTCCCCGCTCTCTTCCGCGTTCACACTGCCTGTTCGCATCCCCCGCTCTCTTCCCCGTTCACACTGCCCGTTCGCATTCCCCGCTCTCTTCCCCGTTCACACTGCCTGTTCGCATTCCACGCTCTACTCCCCATTCACACTGCCTGTTCGCATCCCCCGCTCTCTTCCCCGTTCACACTGCCTGTTCGCGTTCCCCGCTCTCTTCCCCGTTCACACTGCCCGTTCGCATTCCCCGCTCTCTTCGCCGTTCACACTGCATGTTCGCATTCCACGCTCTAGTCCCCATTCACACTGCCTGTTCGCATCCCCCGCTCTCTTCCCCGTTCACACTGCCTGTTCGCGTTCCCCGCTCTTTTCCCCGTTCACACTGCCTGTTCGCGTTCCCCGCGCTCTTCCCCGTTCACACTGCCTGTTCGCATCCCCCGCTCTCTTCCCCGTTCACACTGCCCGTTCGCATTCCCCGCTCTCTTCCCCGTTCACACTGCCTGTTCGCATTCCACGCTCTAGTCCCCATTCACACTGCCTGTTCGTATCCCCCGCTCTCTTCCCCGTTCACACTGCCTGTTCGCGTTCCCCGCTCTCTTCCCCGTTCACACTGCCTGTTCGCACCCCCCGCTCTCTTCCCCGTTCACACTGCCCGTTCGCATTCCCCGCTCTCTTCCCCGTTCACACTGCCTGTTCGCATTCCACGCTCTAGCCCCCATTCACACTGCCTGTTCGCATCCCCCGCTCTCTTCCCGGTCACACTGCCTGTTCGCATCCCCCGCTCTCTTCCCCGTTCACACTGCCTGTTCGCATTCCCCGCTCTCTTCCGTTCACACTGCCTGTTCGCATCCCCGCTCTCTTCCCCGTTCACACTGCCTGTTCGCGTTCCCCGCTCTCTTCCCCGTTCACACTGCCCGTTCGCATTCCCCGCTCTCTTCCCCGTTCACACTGCCTGTTCGCATTCCACGCTCTAGTCCCCATTCACACTGCCTGTTCGCATCCCCCGCTCTCTTCCCCGTTCACACTGCCTGTTCGCATTCCCCGCTCTCTTCCCCGTTCACACTGCCCGTTCGCATACCATGCTATATTCCCCATTCACACTTCCTGCTCGCACTCCATGCTCTATTCTCCATTCACACTGCCTGTTCGCATCCCCCGCTCTCTTCCCCGTTCACACTGCCTGTTCGCATTCCCCGCTCTATTCACCATTCACATTGCCTGTTCGCATTCTCTGATATATTCCCCATTCACACTGCCTGTTCGCATTCTCTGATATATTCCCCATTCACACTGCCTGTTCGCATTCCCCGCTCTATTCCCTATTCACACTGCCTGTTCGCATTCCATGCTGTATTCTCTATTCCAACTGCCTGTTCACATTCCTTGCTCTATTCCCCATTCACACTTTTGGTTAACAGTCGCCTAGGATTCCTTATTCACACTGCCTGTTCGCATACCATGCTAAATTCCCCATTCACACTTCCTGTCCGTACTCCATGCTCTATTCCCCATTCACACTGCCTGTTCGCATACCATGTTATATTCCCCATTCACACATCCTGTTTGCATTCCATGCTCTATTCTCCATTCGCACTTCCTGTTCGCATTCCCCGCTCTATTCTCCACTCGCACTTCCGGTTCACAGTCCCCTCTCTATTCTTCACATTTTCCGCTCTATTTTCCACTCGCTCTCTCGGTTCACAGTCCCCGCTCTATTCTTCCCATTTCCACTCTATTCTCCATTCACACTTTCGGTTCACCTTTCTCGCTCTATTCTCTATTCACACTTCCGGTTCACCTTCCTCACTCTATTTTCGCTTACGGTTCCCACTTCCCGCTCTATTCTCCATTCAAACTCCCGGTTCACATTTCCCGCTCTATTCTCTATTGACTCTTCCGTTTCACACTCCCCGCTCTATTCTGTATTGACTCTTCCGTTTCACACTCCCCGCTCTATTCTCTATTCACATTTCCGATTCCCAGTCCCCATTCTATTCTCCATTCACACTTCCGATTCACAGTCTCCGCTCTATTCTCCATTCACACTCCGGTTCACACTTCCCACTATCCTGCATTCTGCCAACTACACTCTTAATGCAACAATATACTAGCCACACCCTTGCTTGCTAAATCTTCCTCGAATGAAACCAACCCAGCCTACAGTTACCACGTTATACCCTTTCAGCAACACACACACACATACAAGATTATGAATATGTGATTGAGTTCACCGCTCCATCCCCGCCCACACTTCGCTGCCCGCTAGATGATCCCAGCCTACACTCTTTTCACAACAAATTCCTTGCCACACACTTCCCGCTATGCTATCTCTTTTACACCATCACTACAATAAATTTCTCTGCACAGCCCTCGTCACTACACTGCCCCATCCTCGCCGATACAAACATTCCACTACACGCACCCCTACACCAGCTGCTATACACACTCCAGAATACATTCCCTACTCCCCCTCGCTAAGATTCGCCTCGCAATACTCACCTCTCATCATCTTGCCCACTACAAACATCGTGCTGTACTTTCCACTATACCTTCTCCGCTTTTCCCCCTCCGCCTTCTCACCCGTCTGTCAGCTTCCCCAGCTACATCACTCTGGATCTCTCCCCTACACTTCCCGTTACACGTTTCCCTCCCATTTCACAGGGAATTAAGAATAGTACGATAATCTAAATCATCGTTACTCAGACTCCCCCTTCTCCCATGCCCTCCTAATATCCTCCCTCTCGCGCTACAAATCGTCTGCAACATCTTCCCCGCTACGCGTTCGCCACTCCAATTTCCTCACCATTCTTCCCTGGTGCACAGCTTCCCTAGTACGTGCTTCCACTAAAGGTCTTGACCACTATGTCTACTCGCTCGACCTCGAGGCAGCTACTCCGAGGTCATCTTTGGAAACTTTTGCATCCAACTCCAAAACCACATCCACTGTGACACCCTGCGCGCCCCCCACACCACGGCACCCTCCCCTCCTTCGTCTTCTCCGAGTCCTTTTCCGGCGCACATTCCCCTCCATATTCCCCCCTCGCCCCTTACTTACCACACGCCTTGCTACTCGCACTAAAAAATCGCTATGGTCGACGCTGTCTACTGCGAAGGTTCTTCTGCAAACGGTTCTGCCCTCTTAATAACATTCTTGTCCATACGGTAATTCTTGTAGTGGTTATTATACTTTTAATATGTTCTCCTCTCTGTCTCTCTATATCTTCGAATGGTGACGTCAAAGCACCCATACCACATCGTATGTGCTTGAGGCACCAGAACTGTCAAGTTTAAAGGTGAGCTTGAAATCATTTATTCCACTGAAAGGAACATATAACGACGGCCTGTAGAAAGAGTATAAGAACAGGATCTATTTGAAAGGAAACAGAATGAAGAACATTAAAAAATTAATAACAAATCAAAATTAGTGAATTTAATCACTTCAATGGTTTGGACTTGAATGGAATGAATAGAAGAAGAACGTATGCGTTTTGTAGCAAAAACACATGCAGGTAAACAGAAAACATCTATTGACACATTAAATAAAAAAACTTAAATGAATCTTGGCTTAATAAATTGGCAAACATTTGAACAAAATGAAAAAGATTGGAAGGTGAAGGATCAATATTGAACCTACGAGCTTAAGAAAAAGAAGTAGAAGAAGAAAAGAAATAATATAAGAAATAAGAAGCTGAAGAGTAGGAAAAGAACGAGGATAAAGAAGTGGGGAAATTGAGGAAAAAATAAGAGGAAATAAATTCAGTTTTTAGTCGATTAATGGGCTTACAGGCCTTCAGAAATGATTAAGTGAAGCGAAACACTTTTTGTGTCAATAACTCACTTTCCCAATTTTCGTTTCTCTCCAGACTCGCTACATTGAATAATTGAGTTAAACACTCGGAAAGCCAATATTTCTTACACCCACCACTTCTTACGCCCATCCTCTAATCTCGGCCAAGGCATTTAAGCGAGTTTCGCCCTAAAGACCTTTTATCAGCACCCACCGCAAGCGACCCAGGAGACTCTCCCGACGCCTCCGCCGCCACCGCCACCACCACCCACCCACCCCCTCACTCCCACTCGCTGCAACGCCCTCTAGATGCAGATGCTGCGTCGCCGCCCAGCTGCGAAATCTGCGCTTTTGTTCCTCAAGTAAATTTCTCCCATAATTGTTGAGTATAAATACAAGTAACGTAATTAAGAGAATTTTAATTACTGCTCATTAAGGACTACAAAAATTAACGCGAGATATTTGTCTAGAGAAGTGAAATTGCCGACCGTCTGCTTGCGAGAAGCGGGGAGGGGGAGGGGGCAGTTGTGGGAGAAGGGGTGGGGGATGCAAGAACGATTTTGCTTATTGCCGTGGGAATGCAAGGGCGTTTTGTTTCTCTTCTCGTTTGCGCCGACGCTTTAATTTAACCGTTGAGAAAAAAACCGAGGTGAAGAATGAAACGCTCTTTTACTTTTTTATCAGCTTACCAACATTATTAGAACAACAGACATAGAATTGCCGACTTTGGGCAGCAAAGTCAAAACCACAACAAATGGTTGAGTGTTCGAATTGCACGTAAGATACGGATGTTTTCATTAATAGAGAAGACGACAAAATGTATTACAACTTTAAAAAACCTATATCTCAATTTTAAATTAATTATTACAAATAAATTTACATAAAAAAGTTTATAAATAAGCATTATTTAAAGTAGTTGATAACGTGCTATTTAATTGTAATTGAGAGGCAAGTTTTAGAAAATTTAATATTTTATTGTTCTTCTTAATTATTTTTTACGATAATACAATCCTTTTAAAGATTTCAAATAATTCAAAATGAATGTTGTGACAACGTGGTAGGGCGCGGAAAGTAAAAGAAATTCACCATCTAATATTATATATCATTAACTCAGTTTCATAGCGGCTTACGGTCATAAGCCAGTTGAAAGAAACAAAACAGAAGAGCAGTAGAATTAAGCTTCGATACGGATCCCAACACGCTGCTTCGTACCGGACGCATAAAGGTTGTAAATGCAAGTTCTCTTGATTTACTACTTCCTTTAGCACTCGCATTTCAAAGTGTAAAAATTTCCATGCCTTTCCAACAGTAAAGTTGACGTGCTCCCCCCATCCAAGTTGATCTTTAATTATCACTCCCAGATATTTACAACTAGTTACCTGTGTAATAATCTTTTCTACAAGCAAAAAATTAGCTGCCCCTTTATTTCTACTACGCGTAAAACTATTTTGCATTTATCCGAATTTACTTTCATTTTATTGATTTCCGTCCATTCTTCTAAGCATCGTAAGTCTCGCTGTAATTTATCCTGATTCGATATATTCTCGATTTTTCTGTAAATAAGGCAGCCGTTCGCAAAAAGTTTAATTTTTGAACTTATTCCCTCCGCAATGTCATATACATACATCAAATATAGTAAATGTCCAAGTACACTCCCCTGCGGAACCCCAGACGTTACACTTTCGGCTGTTTCGGAAAGGCTCTTTCCCACCCTCACGCGTTAGTGGCGATTATTTAGGAAATTCTTAATTCACAGTATCACCCTCGAGTCTAGTTTTTCAAGTAGTGTATCGTAGGGGACAAGATCAAAAGCCTTCGTAAAGTCTATTACCGCCGCATCGATTCTATCAATCGCATCTAGTGCATTCGCGATATCTTGGCAAAAAGTTATTGTTTGATTTTCGCACTAGTAACCCTTTCTGAACCCGTGCTGCACACCAAATAGCCAATTTTCTCTACTCCAAACGTTTCTAGTGTATTTAGCGATTAGGTGCTCCATCTGCATGAAGACAACTGGTATTAGGCTAACAGGCCGATGACTTTTAACTTCTCATCGAGACCCCCCTGATAAATAGGAACTACAAATGCTTCTATC
The DNA here is from genome assembly GCA_011170035.1 of Teleogryllus occipitalis. Classification (NCBI taxonomy): domain Eukaryota; kingdom Metazoa; phylum Arthropoda; class Insecta; order Orthoptera; family Gryllidae; genus Teleogryllus; species Teleogryllus occipitalis. The sequence goes on from BLKR01009997.1 coordinate 33,783, forward strand.
CAATCCTTAGAAATACTTGAATTATTTAAGGTAATATCAAAAAGTCGTATCAGAAACTGAAACATGGTTTCACCTCCTGCTTTCAGTAAGTCTCCTGAAATGTCGTCCGGACCCACTGATTTATTCTTTCTCTTTACGTGGTCTAGTAATCATTCTTTCTCCCGACACGTTCAAAGCAGATACGTCACTATTTTGCAGCAAATACCGAACCAAAAAAGGAATTACAAGATTCCGGTTTGTCTTTGCGCTCTGTCATTTGGATTTTACTTGCATCTCTTTACACAGGAATGTCCTGCCTAATTCCCTTCTTAATTTTTTACGTAATTAAAAAAATTATTTGTCCCCTGCTTAGACTCGGATAATAAACAATGTAAAACATTTTCTTGTGCGACACGTTTCTCTTCGAGAAGCATTCTAGAGAGAATCTTTTTTCCCTATTTTCTGTACTTCTCCTGCGCTTTCCGTAAGTTTTTCTAATTTTTTATATCAGTTTCCTTCTTTTCATTATAGTCGGGATCTGGGTTCTTCTTAAGATATTTCTGTGCTACGAAACGCTCTCTTCCCTCAATCACAATTTTTTTATAATTCCCCAGATTTCCTCTACGCTGCTTCCTTTACCAAACCAGTCCAAGTAATGTGCTCTCAGAAATTCCTTCGCAATTACCTTATGACAGTGATATACCTTTGTAGGTTTAGAATCTTCAACCCGAGAAACATTTATTGCTATTTCTAAAAGTACCACGGAATGGTCACCAATTACCTGTACCACTTCACAGTTAACGAGCAAGTTCTCTGGTTGGATTGGAAAGGCAGAAGAATTGAAGTTCATTAAGCATTTCTAAATTTTCGTTTGGTGACCTGTATGCACCTATAATTTCCAATTTTCTATTACCACGTTTGTATTTACTTTCAAAGCTTAACATCTGGAATTCCGTGTTTTTCCAGACCTTTTCTGCACTCAAACAAGATTTAACACTAATAAACGTCCGCCCCCCGCGTCCATCTCTGTCTCTTCCCAAAACGGCGTAATCATCGGGGAATAATTCTGCATTAGAAATTTCAGGTTAAAGCCATGGCTCCGTACCTATTACAACATCAGGGCAATACTGATCTATCAAAGTCCAAAATTGTTCGTATTTATTTACTAATCTTCTACAATTTACCTGCAACTCTAATAGAGATTTACTTTCCTCATCCACCGCTACGCATTGCCAGGCCCAGCTGTCTGGAAATGTTCCCCAGCCATCCTTCGCACCGATTCTTGAGAACAGCCGCCCAAATGTATGCTCCTCTCCGATTTAAATGCAGGCCATCTCGATCAAAGCCACTTCTGGGTCCAAAATCATCCCTCGTGCCATCTCGAATCCAAGAGTTCGCGTCCAAAAACATGACATTTTTTTGTTCTGCCACCCACTCATAGGTCTCATTCACCTTGCTAATGTATCTGCACGCAATATCCCTCCTCCGTAGCACACCACTTAAAACGATCTTAGCATATGGGAATTTCTTCTGCGTCGTGACCAATTCGTATAATCCTCTGGTTAATAAATCTATATCTCTGCTCTTCATATCATTTGTACCGACATGGGAAATCACTGTATCCACTGCCCTTAAACTCCTTCTCTCTACAAACCTTTTCATTTGTTCCGTCCTTATTCCTGGCAAATATTTTACTTATACATTTTCACAATTACCTACATGTTGCATGATTGAGTCGCCTACAATAAGTACTTCCTTTTCAGATCTGCAGTCTTTCCCATAACAATGTTCTATCCAATATTTTCCTGCATTTTCTTTTTCTAAAAAACTGTTTCCCAGCTCTTGTTCCTAAGTGTAAGCTCGCAAATCATCTTCTGCACCTCCGCTAGTTCTGCCTCCAACTTCTGAAAACGCCTCTCATTGATTTCGCACTTATTGCACTTGTTTCCGTCTTCCACGCTGAGACCAGTATTCGCCTCGACACCTCCAATTAACAATAACGTGGCTACAATGACAGCACACAACAATGCCGCTCCAAGACTACCAATATTACTTGTTCACTCTATACGTTGTTGCATGCAAGCGTGCCAGCTGCGCTCTCCAACTCCCAACTCGCGCCCTGTATACTGTTAAGGCCCATTCACAATGCAATCACAAACATAAGCATAACACATAGACATAGACATTAGCACAAGCGAAGAGTTGGCGTATTCACAATGTCGAACATAAACACAGGCAAAATAAGAGTTTCTATTGGCTATGAGACGCAGCACACGAATCGACACAAATAGTTCGCCTATCGACTTCGATACTCGATTTTGAGTTAACGAACTGTGATTGGCTCATTCCTTATGTCTGACATAAGCATAAGCACAGAAGCTTGAAGCTTGCAAGCTCTTAAGTTAACGTCTTACGTGTTATGCTTATGCGAACGCATTGTGAATGAGTCCACGCCATGCAACGCCATGCTTATGCTTTATGTTTGCATTTCGAATGGGCCTTTAAGCAGCAGCCCATCGCCTTTCACTTCTACCTGCGAAGCCTCCCGGAACACGTGCGCACCCTTCGACAAACAAACACAGACTGTACAAGAAGCTAAAAGAAAATAACTTCCTATTGACAATATTTTTTTTTAAGAAATAAAATGTGTTCTGAATGCAATCCACGTAAAGTAGATACTAAAATGTTGGTGTTAACACAATAGAAGGCAACATGAGTCCGCAACATTTTGGAAAATTTGTGTTTGTGTCATTCATAATATAGAATTGTAAGCAATTTGCTACACAAACATGTGAAATGTATTACCCCAAAATTCACTACATTTCCCTATTCTCTAATTCGGTACTCTATGGTGGGATCTCAAAAGAGTGTCTTAGTGAGTGAAACCTACTCTCTCATATTACCCTTTGGTAAGTACTTTTAGCAAATCCATTAAACACAACCAAAAGTTGCATGATTGTTTGTGTACTACTTTTCAGGAAGGGAGTGAACGTGATTGGATTTCGTGACCTGCAAGATATAATCCAAACATCATGGTAAATTTGCATGGTCGTTAAGCAAAACAAGCACACAATTGGAGAATTACGAGTATCGTGACTGTGTAACTAATTAACTTCAACGACGTTAGTAATTGCGTAATGTAGTTATCGACAAAATTACATCTTAATGTCTCAATGCGGTGTTGATTTTAGAAAAACAAATCCTACTAAGATTTGAACATATCGTTAGATAAGATTTGAACATATCCTTGTAGAAATATGAAAGAGTAATTGACGGACCAATTCCAAAAGGCAACTCAAAATTGAGTTTTTGCATTTGATTTTGCAATTAATTATTAATTTTGTACTATAATTGCAGAAGTTTCAAATTCAAACTATTTTACTGACATTTTCAAAGTCATATTAAACTTCAAAAGGGCAACAGGTTTAAACTTAAAATTTTGCCTTGTAGTCTTCTAGAAATGTTTTTTTTTACATTTACATTTTTAATACGTTGTAGGGCACTATTCCAAATACTGAGCGCATCCCTGGTATAGACAACGATGAAAGCACATATTCTAAAATAACTACTTTAATTGTCAATTTTTCAGTAACTTTCTTGCTCAATACTGCTTATTATTGAACACACTGCTCTTTCACGATGTCATTTTACTGTAGGTGGACGCCCATTGGCTAATCGTCCACCCACTGTCATATACAATTTATACATACTTATACAACGTATTCATATTTTACTTGTC
>BLKR01009997.1:41393-74905 GCA_011170035.1 Teleogryllus occipitalis
TGTCTGTCTGTCTGTCTCTGTCTGTCTGTCTCTGTCTGTCTGTCTCTGTCTGTCTGTCTCTGTCTGTCTGTCTGTCTCTGTCTGTCTGTCTCTGTCTGTCTGTCTGTCTCTGTCTGTCTATCTGTCTCTGTCTGTCTATCTGTCTCTGTCTCTATCTGTCTCTGTCTGTCTGTCTGTCTCTGTCTGTCTGTCTCTGTCTGTCTGTCTCTGTCTGTCTGTCTCTGTCTGTCTGTCTCTGTCTGTCTGTCTCTGTCAGTCTATCTGTCTCTGTCTGTCTGTCTGTCTCTGTCTGTCTGTCTCTGTCTGTCTGTCTCTGTCTGTCTGTCTCTGTCTGTCTGTCTCTGTCTGTCTGTCTCTGTCTGTCTGTCTCTGTCTGTCTGTCTCTGTCTGTCTGTCTGTCTCTCTCTGTCTGTCTCTCTCTGCCTGTCTCTGTCTGTCTGTCTCTGTCTGTCTGTCTCTGTCTGTCTGTTTCTGTCTGTCTGTCTCTGTCTGCCTGTCTCTGTCTGTCTGTCTCTGTCTGTCTGTCTCTGTCTGCCTCTCTCTGCCTGTCTGTCTCTGTCTGTCTGTCCCTGTCTGTCCCTGTCTGTCTGTCCCTGTCTGTCTGTCTCTGTCTGTCTGTCTGCCTCTGTCCCTGTCTGTCTGCCTCTGTCCCTGTCTGTCTCTTTTGATCTACGGTTCCCTTGAGCATCCCAGAATGTCTTCCCTGTCTGGTATGAATCCTTCTCTATCGTCTCTATCAATCCTCAGGTCCCATTGCTGTCGCCGCCACATCCCAGCTTCTTAGGTCTCCACCTACACCAAATCCGTACAACGCTCCTCTCTGCTTTAGCCGTCATCTCATACTCCCTCCCCCACAATCAACTCTCCGAGGACTTTGTCGTAGTGCGACATTCTTTACTCAGGTGGTCACCTTGTGAGGCATATTACATTTTCTTCGTCGCCTTACAAAATTGTCACCATATTATTTATTTCACAGGTCATCTACCTTTTCACTCTTTCCCTCAGCCCTTTCGGTTCCTTCACTACCAACTCTCTATCATGGTTTTTCTTCTTCATGGAGGTGTTCTTGTTTCCCACCATTCTAGTCTCCCTCCCCACCATCGTTGCACATTCCATCTGCTTTCCTTAGCACGTCATTGACTGCTAGAGTAATCCTGCACCATTTTACTCTACACCACGATATCCTTCATCACCATCACCACATAATGGTTCTCCTCCTCCGGGTATCTCCATCAAACACACACAGGGCGCCTCTTTCTCTATATTCTCCAAATTTTCTCCTTCCCGATTTCACCCTCCTGCTTTCTATGCCGTGCTCCAGCTCATGCCCAATGCATTCCTGTGCCATCACAACGGAGTTTCCCTCTCAGCAATCGTGTTTCCAGCCGCATGATCCCCATCGGAAGAGGTGGCTCAGTACAATAACTGATGTCACTGCAGTGCCTCTGACTGGGAGGTCCTTGGTTCGAGTCCCGACAGTGGCAAGATTTTCTACACTAGCTTCTCGGCTAGGTCGAATTCGATCGCTGTCTGGAGGAGAATTCTAGAGGCCGGCTGTTCTGATCCGTAGTTTTCCGTGGTTTCTCCGATCAAAACCAACGAATGTCGGAGCAGTACCCTAACAAACGGGCCACGGACCGCGCGCGATCTTCCCTTTCACTTCCTTGTCCCACCTATCCCTTACACACTTATACTTACATGCACAACACTACTGGGGGACCGGTCGGGGCTTAGAGCGTGTCCCAGCTGGAGCTGTGTCTCGCTAGTGGGAGATACCTGGTTGGGGAAAATCCCGCTAGACGACGGTAGGTGAGCGCCGGATCTCGCCATCCAGCGGGAGAAGACCATCACCACCTCCCGAGCAAAAAACACGCTCTACACGCACAGAAGTAATGACTATAGTAGTTGACGCGCCCGGAACAATTAACAATCACCCCTCATCCTTCCAATCACATGATCTCCTCTCTTTGGCCACCGCCCCAACGTGTCCTTCCCTCTCTCACCACGCTTTGCTCTCCTTGACCATCACTGATGTACTCCCACTCCATCCCACATCCTCTCCCACCACTTTTTGCTCTCCTTGCCCCTCACCGATGCACTCCCACTCCATTCTACCCCCTCTCCCACCACTCTTTGCTCTTCGTAACTATCACCGATGCACTCCCACTCCATTCTACCCCCTCTCCCACCACTCTTTGCTCTTCGTAACCATCACCGATGCACTGCCACTCCATTCCACCCCCTCTCCCACCAATCTTTGCACTTCGAAACCATCACCGATGCACTCCCACTCCATTCTACCCCCTCTCCCACCACTCTTTGCTCTTCGTAACCATCACCGATGCACTCCCACTACAGTCTACCCCCTCTCCCACCACTCTTTGCTCTTCGTAACCATCACCGATGCACTCCCACTCCATTCTACCCCCTTTCCCACCACTCTTTGCTCTCCTTGACCATCACCGACGCACTCCCACTTCATCCCACCACTCTTTGCTCTCCATCACCATCACCGATACACTCCCACTCCTTTCCTACACTGTTTGCTCTCCTTGACCCTCACCGATGCACTCCCACTCCATCCCCCCTTTACCTTCATCCCGAAACTCGAATCACTATGGCCAGTCGCCTCCCCCTCCCCAGCGCCGCCTGGCGGAGTGTCCGCGCGGGGGGGGCGCCGTGGGCCACCGAGTGGCGGCGACAGCTGCGCCTGAGATCGCCCGCGCGCCGCTCGATGCCTCGATCAATATATCGCCGCCAACATGCATTTCTCGCAGGATCTGGCATTTCCATTTCCCGTGCGCCACCCCGGGCGCGCCACACTCCCCCCCCGCTGCGCGGAACACGTGCGTCGAGAGCTTCCAGAATAATCTTGGACGCTCGCACGTGCGGCGCCCTCGCTCGCCCTCTGGGAGGCCACACCCCCTCGATCCGCCCCACGCACGCCGGCCCCTGCTGCGGCGATTTTCGGCACCTCCACCTACTGGAGGGTGGCAACTGCGTTTGGCAGTGGAAGCTTTGCCTACATCATTTTACTAATAGGGACACACGCCGTGAATGACCCATTTCAGTATTTGTGTCTCCCAACTGAAGCTTTAGTCCGCCTTTCCCTTCTTATTTGCCTTCACCGCCTCTGGTTACCACTTCTTACGGCCCAAACAACCACCTCGCGTATAAGAGTGTGCCGCCATCTACGACCGTCTATTTCCACCTCCCATCATCCCTGCTAGATTTTTCTAGTCCATCTCCCAACGCCTGTATTAGAGTTGAGACAATAGCCGTCGTGTTTGCGGATTATCCATTCCCTGTCTTGTGCCCATGTGCTTACGTATTTGCACGCTGTTCTGTTCCACCCGTACTCTCGTTCCATCTTCACCCGTCCCTTCTGTCTGCTCGCACTACTCCAAAGCGACTTTCGTCTTCTGAAAGGGGCAGCGGACGCTTTGGTTCTTGAGAACCATGCCCCCTCAAGGACCTCCCGCCGACCCTCTCTCTTTCATTGTGCTTTTCTGCTTCATATTTCAATGCATTTCTCCCAGTTCAAGCAATGACTCCCCGCGGCGGATGATCCATTCTTGCGATCACCCAACCCTCGGCTTCTCTCACCTTATCCCCATCTCCTTCTTCTTCTTCTTCTTCTTCTTCTTCTTCTTCTAGGGAAGTAGAAGTGCGGGGGAAGAAGAAAGAGAAGTGAAGTGCAAATGTTGTGAAGTGAAGTGCAGTGTAATTGAAAAGTCGTGTATTTAATAGTTTAAAAAAGTTTTTGCAGGTCAGCCATTAAATGTAAGAGTTAATTCTAATTATAGTTATTATTGCTCTCATTGTCAGTATTTTTATCATATTCTTATTATTACTATTATTATTGTTATTATTGTTGCTGTCTTAAAATAATTTAAAGTTAAATTTCATTTATATTTCTTATTGTAATATGTAAATTGTAGTGTTCTCCCACCACATTGTAAAAACCCAATAACCTGCAGAAATAATAAAATATTTAGTCTTTGGTTTACGTTTTCGCATCGCAATGGTGATCGCCTCGCATCTAGGAGTAACACGCCCCCTCACACAAGCTGCCATCTCGTCCTCTTCGATTCTGCGATTTCCTACCGCACATTTGAACACCTTCGTAATAAGACACAGGGTGTCTCAATGAAAGAATCTCGACTCTCTCCGCCTCTAGCTTTCCTCCGTTCTGCCTCTGCCTCTCCCAGTTTTGTTACTTTCCTCTATTTTTTTCTTCTTGCGTCATGTCACCATTCCGCTTCACCTTGCCCATGCGTTTTAATTTGCTCTCTTTCTTTGCAAGATCCTACCCTTCCTTCTATCACCTTCTTCCTGAGTCCCAATATTGTGTATTCCGGGAATCCCTTTCTGTTTTTGCACCGCTCTGCCTCCTCATTTATTTATTATTCTTCTTCATCTACTTATTTCCTCTTTCTGTCTCTTTCTCTCTTCTTCTCTATATGTTTCTCTCTCTCTATCTCTCTCTTTCTTTCTCTCCTTCTCTCTCTCTCTCTCTCTCTCTCTCTCTCTCTTCTCTGGTTTCCGCTAATCGGCACCCTATGGGTTTAGCCCCTAGGAGTGCTACGTTCTCTCGGTCAGCCCGCTGCCACTCGCTCCTTCCCCTTTGCAATTTCCTACCTCGGTCCCTGGCGCCTCCCAAATTACTGAAACACTGCCCAGGGCGATGGATGATCCATTCTTCCAGAGTTTGCGTCCACCACACTGCCTCCCATCCTGCCTTCGCCTTTGCTCCAATTCTGTCTCCACCTCACCCTCTGCTCTTTCACGTATCTTACCACTTGTAAAATTCCGTCAACCCCCACGCGCTGATTCCCAATTAAGCATTTTCTCTCAATTGCCAACCACAGTCTTTCTTTCTCCCCAACTTTTCTCTCTGCTTCCGTCACAGTTGATTTCTCGTCTGCTGCTCTGACTACGGTATTATCGACTGCTTCTGTGTGTGTTGATCCAACGGGTACCGCATCCGATCGCGTAACACATCCCTTTCTGGCTCCAAACTTTTCCACGTAAAACCTTTCGTATTCTTTCATCTGCTTTCTGGTCGTGTCAGTTGTTTCGAGCGAATTTCGCCTTCGTTTTGACGTATTTTGGGATACTGATAGTGAGTCACTCGCCGCTTCCCTGCAACTCTTCTCTTCCCTCTTCTCCTCTCCCAGATCGTAGCCAATCTTCACATATATGCACGCTTGGAGACAAGCAGGGGATATTTTGAGTGAGGAAATTCCGTTGTACTCAAGCTTTACTTTCATCTCCGCCAAATAACTCCATTCTGCTCCAACCAAGTCAGTCTCTTGGTTCACTCCTCTCGCACATGCCAGGCCACGTCATTTCCGGATCTAACTCTTTTATATTATTTGCATTCACTCCTGAATTCCCACAGACATCCGCTACCGCCCTTCTATCAGCCTCGTTGCTTTCAATTCTACAGAATCGACTTCCAGTCCCGCCATTCACTATTCCCACCTGTGTAGTTATGTTATTATTTGCCCACAAAAACTAAATTCACAAACTGAGCAGATAAAAAACAGTTAAATCATTTACACCTTGCATACATAAATTCTATGAGTTTGAAATAAATTGAAACGAAATAATCAATACGAAGTCAACACGCATGTATTATTTATTTCTTATTCTGTGAACTTGCAATTTGCTAATGTTCAGAATATCAGTCAAACTGTGTGTTGTTTGTAAAAATTAGCATCAAGACGTCACTCAGTCAAGACCACCATTACTAAAATTAATAAATTAAATCTAGTAACTTAAACCTACATAATTACATTAAACATACATAATAAGCCACTTTGTACTAATGATGATATATAAAATGTTCAACGTATATGCTGTTAAAATTCATACGTGGGTGTAATACACATCATTAACTGCAAATTTTGAAGTTCGATTTTGTTAAAATTTATGATACTACGCATATAATCATTGATCCCGAACGAGTTGTACTTTTCCTAATGAAGATAGCCCAAACTCAAAAAGACACATTTTTAGTGCATTCTTTTACCTGTATTCAACAGCTTTCTATATAATGTGTTATCCTGTTTCTCAGGTACAGTTCTTCAATACAGTGCATAGCGGATGCTAAAACATACATCATATTGCAAACAAATATTTTAAATATATTAAAAATTGACTAAACTCAAAATTCTATATAATTATATTTTGTTTTTCATGACATTTCCAACCCTCTGTTCGTTATTTTCTTCCGGTGGAAATTTGAAGATGTTTTGGATAACGAGATCCATTAAAATAAAAATAAGTAGTATAGTGTGATGAAATTTTTTTCTAAAAATAGAAATTTTCATTAGTCATGCGTTAATCACGTACGTCTAACGGACGCAAAACACATCAGAATAGTTTTATGTCACTCTTGCAAAAACATGCAGTTTATTACCAGTACACCGCCAGTCGCAGCGTCTGTTATTTCCTGTGACCTCCTCTGGCGACCTCAATCGGCGACCGCCCTGTGACCGCCCCCCCCCCTCCCCCGCTTCCCCAGTTTCCGTTTTCCCCTGCGGCTGCGACCTCGCGCGTCCTCGACGGACGGGACATCGGCCACGCCCCCCCCCCATCCGCCCCCCAGGGGTGCCCGTCCCCCGTCCCCCTGCAGGGGCTCCCCAATAGAGTGCGCGCGCGGCGCTTGGGGCTTCGATTCCCTCGACAAGCGAAGCGCGACGCAGCGCAGCGCGGCCCGCCCCCGCTGCCTTGCTCCTTCCGCCGGCGCAGCAATCGCACAGCTACGGCGCATTTTGCCCTCCGTCTTACTGGTTCATCGTTTAAAGACGGCTCCACACATTCAGCATTCACCCAGTAGCGAGCTCGCCCAATCCTGAGCAACTGACGTGTTCGGCGAGTGTTCGCTCCCTTTGATGTGTCCAAGAGACCGACACGCAGTGGGTAGGGCGAACCCCGAATGTTCACTCGGCAAATAGCAAGCAACTCATCCAAACTACTCGGATTCGGCGAGCGGTTGCTCGCTGTTCGCCGAATAACGAATGTGTGGAGCCGCCGTTCGATGTGTCCAAAAGACCGACACGCGGTGGGTAGGGCGAACACCGAATGTTCGTCACTTGGCAAATAGCTAGCAACTCATGCACAGGACTCGGGATTCGGCGAGCGCTTGCTCGCTGTTCGCCGAATAACGAATGTGTGGAGCCGCCTTCAGAAAGGCATGTGAAGGTCGCGGGAAAGGAAACAACCTTACTAGAGCCCGCGGGCACTGCATCCCGAGAAATTGGCGCGGGATTTCAAAGTAACGGTTGTACAAATTCCTCCGGAGTGGCTGTACATCAGTGGATACCTGGCCCATGACAGTCTTTGGGAGAAGCTACTTGACAGTTATTGCCACTAATTTAGCTATATTAATTCCAATTTTCTCTTCAAGGCAAACAAATAATTCATTAAAAATTAAATAATACGTCTGTCCAATTTCAAATTCTCAATTGAGAATAAAATTTTTTTAAATTGAATCAAAATAATCCTTATTTTGTAATCCTGTTTACTTAAAAGTGATATGAAAGCATGAACTTTCTACGTTCAAGTTAGAAGATTTAACAAACTAATATTATTGTCTGTTAAAACGCGCTGTCCGTCCGTAAGCTAGAAACTCAGAGACAGTTGTTAATTTATATTGCATTATTAATAAATACAATAAATAACTGAAGAATTTAATTACGTAAAACAAAACAAAAACAAGAAAAAGATTTGCCATTCAAACATTCCGGTCACATAGCAAGGATGTTTATAAAAAAGAGAATTTAATAAGAAAATAAACATCAAATAGGAATAAGTAGCAAAGAATATAAACATAAAACAATTCTCGGCTATTCGATAGAAAAAATCTGGCAAACATATTCTCGTATTCCCCGCCTCACGCCGCTCCAAATTGCCCGCGTACACCCCTTTCTGAATTTTAAGGGGAAATGAGTGTGTAGTCAGGGGAAGTTCCCTGTAGGAGCGCCGGGCTCCCTAGGCAGGCAAGTACGTAGCTCGTGCGGGCGCGATTTGACATGCATGGTTTAAGACTTTTATTATTAGCATCATTCTAAACTCTTAAGCGAGAGTTACGCGTTTCGGAAATTTACAAAGCAATTCGAAACACACGCCGTGAGTAATCGCTTCGAGGAAATTCCGAAGTCCTCTTTCATCCAGCATTCTCCCACAATCACGTTGAAATATCTTTGTAGTATCTGTCGATGTAGATAACAATTGCGCATATAACAATTTTGGTAGAAATTGACAATTATTTTCAAATTCTATAGAAAGTGTCAAAAATATTTCGAAAGGACTTCGTGCATTTATCAATTTACTCAATAAAACACCACAAAAAAAACCACAAATAATAGAAATAACATCCAAATAAACCTTTATTTTTCGTGTATGGGATGCTAAATACTGAAAATCAATTTTATATAACCCTTTCAACATTGTGTATCATTATCATTTCCTTGCCGAATAGTTAGAGACCATTGACATGCATCTAGGTGCTCGTCCATTGTTAATTACGTCAGATTTTCACTCACATTCTGGTGCAACAAACCTTGTGTACAAATCATATCACATCATCAGGCAACTTACGTGTGTAGGTACCTCACAACATACATTAATACATACAAATAAACATACTACAAGCATTTATATCTACATATATGCATACTACATGCATTAATACATACATACGTACGTAATGTACTTTTACTTTTTGTTCTTGTTTAAATCTAAATCAAATGAATATTCTATTCATCAGTTGTTGAATATTTGGTTGCTTGCTTGCTTAGTTGTTTGGTTGGTTATTAGTAATTCCGAGCGAGTCAACTACAGAGGTCATTAGTCCCGTAAGTGTAGTGCATATTTTTTCCTCGGGAGGTGGCGGTGGTCTTCCTCCGCTGGATGGCGAGATCCAGCGCCAACCTACCGTCGGCTAGCGCGGTTTTCCCCAACCAGGTACCTCTCACCAGCGGGGCACTGCTCCAGCCGGGACAAGCTCTAGGCTCCCGATATGTGTGGTAATGTAGTGCCAGTGAATGTAGGTGTGTGTGTAAAGGGTGAGGACAGGACAAGGAAGAGTAAGGAAAGATCGCGCGCGGTCCGTGGCCCGTTTGTTAGGGTACTGCTCCAGCATTCGCCTAGTGTTGATCGGAGAAAGAACAAAAACTACCGATCAGAGCAGCCGTCTGAATTCTTCTCCTGGAAACAGCGACTGAATTCGACGTAGCTGAAAAGCTAGTGTCGACAATCCTGCCGTCTCGTCGGGACTCGACCCTAGGACCTCCCGGTCAGAGGCGCTGCAGTGACATCAGCTGATGCACTGAACACTTCTCCCGGTTTGAATGTTATATGATGTTTTATTTCGTCACATAATGACCCTTTTTGAAGGCTTTCCCATCTGCTTCTTCATAATGCAGCCATGCACGACCATATGGACTCAAAACAAGACTTTTTTATCCATGCCACCATTTGGTTTCACTTTTCAGTATACAAATAATAGGTTGTGCTTTCACCCATCAGCAAATTATCACCCTCCTTTCTGTCAACAATATGTACAAATCGCCATACAGTGCGAATTAACTTCATTAAATTACGTGTTTCGAAAGTGCATCAGCCTACGGTGGCACTGGTGTGTGTGTGTGTAAGAAAGGACGCTGCGTTACCGTGTCTAGTGAGGCAGGAATACGCATGGCAGTGAGCGTGGTAGGTTCTGGCAAAGCTGAGAGTGAGAGGATGGGAGATCACTATTCAACGTGTGCTCGTATCACCACAGGAAGGAGACACATTGCAAACATTTGTATTTTCCATTCTCTGGTCTATTAAAACATGTTTAGCACTACCTTCAATAAATAACTCATTTTCCTGCGCTCGTGCGATTATAGGCCCATTATTACACAAGCGTGGTTATATTACATAAACCCTCGTAATAGTAAGCCCTACGTCAGTCAATGCCATAACCGTCCAAAACTGTCTCAGTAATAAATTAACGAACTCACGCTATCGAGGGGTCGTTCTCGTTCGTTAAACATATCACTCGCGCTGTTAAGCGCTGATTTGCTAATTGGTTACATCGTAGCTATTATGGTGCGGCTTGACGTGCCCGACAATCGATACTCGGTTCCGTAAGCGTTCAGGCACTCCCACACGCATATTGGCTCATGCCACTACTGAAATGCGGACGCATCAACTATGTTTCGGGAAACTAGCGAGTTGTAAGATTTATCTACCGACTTGTTACTTAGATATTTCGATTCGTTTATAGATGGCAATGTTTTACGTCTCCTCTTTTACTCTCGCATACTTCAGGGCACTATCAACTAAATTTGCTTGTATTACGTCTAGTGTCAACTGTATGCGAATAGTTGACGTGTCCGCCATCATCTGTAGTGTCCTGACCTCGTAACTCGCATGTTTCATTACGCCACACCTCGGCGAACATTTTCTGCACATGACGATAGCTTCATTTTGATTAAAACTTAAGAACGTTCAAATACGAACCAAACATACGTAGTTTTGGGAATATCTCTCGTTAATATTTAAGATATATTTTAGTTTTATAATATAATGTATTTGAGCACGCAAGTGTTTTGAATGATATTTTATGAAGTTTTTAATGTAATAGACACATCTTCGTGGTGGTAAAGATGCGTTTGGAGCAAGAGCAGATTTCTATCGGAAAAACCGTGCTCGAAACCCAGGACTGGCAAATGTTTTTTTCTATACATTTGTAGCTCAAATTGAGTAAAAAGATCTTGTTACTATAATATTAATCCGATTTTCATTAAAACGTTTAAAATTTCATCAAATGCACTGTCTATTTTCCCTATTCTTCTTATTGATGGAGAAATTCTTTTAAAAGATACCAGTAAAAATTGATGGGATATATTACGTAGTGGAGGTAGGAGTGGGGGTAGGTATTCCGGGTCTGAAGAAAACGTGCGCGTATAATGCCTATGTTTTCGTAAATGTTATGTACTGTAGATGTTAGAAATAGACGGAAAATACGTGCTGTCGTCTAATTACTGCTTTTCCACTGTTTGCTTCTATTCGTAAATGCTTAATCCCTATGAATCAATCTGTTTCGTCTGAGGAACTGGTGTAAGAAATTTATTTCTCTTTAAATGTATCAATATTAATGTGAATTAGTGCTCTGGTGCATTGGCTTCCAGACTGAATCAGATAATTGGCGCGTTTTTAAATTTAAAATATGCCCGGTCGGAGTAGTTCAGTTGCTGTTTAACGGAGTTAGAGACAATTTATTATCCGCGCACACTTTCTTGAGCCCTCCTTTCGCTGGTTGCGAGAGGAGTGGAGAGTTTAGTTATCTTCAGGAAAGGAATTTTATATCAAATGCGTAGTTCGTTATCCGATGCAAAATAGTTTCTATTGCACAAGAACAGACATTTGTAGTCATCAGATTTTCTCTACAACGATCGTTCGAATCATTTAGTCTTAATTCAACTGATGTTGGCATAGGAGTGAGGGTAGGTATTTTGGGGCTGAAGAAAACGTGCGCGCGTAATACCAATGTTTTCATCAGCAACGGCGTCTCCTTTGCATTTGGACCTGCACCGGGCGGCAGCTGATGACGTGGAAGACCCAGTGATTGATTGATTGATTGATTTTTTCGTGTTTCCGGGCGCGTCAACTGCTTCGGTCATTAGTACCGTTAATGTAGTGGATGTTTTTCTCGGGAGATGGCGGCGATCGTCCCCCGCTGGATGGCGAGATCCGGCGCCGACCTACCGTCGGCTAGTGGGGTTTCCCCCTAACCAGGACTCTCCCACCAGCGAGGCACCGCCGCAGCTGAGACAAGCTCTAAGCTCCCGACCGGTCTCCCAGAATATGTGGTAGTGTAGTGCATGTTAGTGTAAGTGCATGTATGTAAGGGGAGAGAATAGGACAAGGAAGAGGAAGGAAAGATCGCGCGCGGTCCGTGGCCCGTTTGGTAGGGTACTGCTCCGGCATTCGCCTGGTGTTGATCGGAGAAACCACGGAAAAGTACCGATCACAGCAGCCGGCCGCTAGAATTGTCCTCCAGACAGCGACTGAATTCGACCTAGCTAGTGTCGCAAATCCTGCCGCCGTGGGGAGTCGGGACCTAGGACCTCCCGGTGAGAGGCGCTGCGGTGTCGATGAGCCAGTGGTGGGGGGAGAGGGGTCAGGCAGATTCGCAGGCGACGCGGAGCGACCTCCGTGGGATGGAACGGCGACGCGGGTGCTATTCGATCAGCGACTCCATCTGGCGGACGCTCCTCGAAGCGCGGTCCATCAGCCTCCGCTCCCCGTCCTGCTTCATTCGGTGGCGGAGTGCAATCGACGCGCCCAGCGCTGCCTGCAGGCCGCACGCGAAACCCGGCGACGGATGCCGCCAGCTCCTGCGATCTCACGTGACAGGTCCGTCGACGGAGTGGACTTTTTCGGTCAAACGCGTTGCACAGACTGTATTACGAGGCTCCAAACTTCAAGGGACGGAAGCTGCAGCTGTTTCTTATTTCTCTTCTTCTCCTTCTTCTCCTTCTTCTTCTTCTTCTTCTTTGAATTGATCAGTTATCAAACTATTGGACCAAAGGGGCAACATACATTGGTATATGTACAGTCAATACTGTTTTCTTTTAAATGAAATTATTTGATGTGTCATTCGATGTAATTCACTAAGCAATTTTGTTTCGAGAGATATTTTGGTAAACTAAACAAGGCAATGCAGAAAGCATTAATGAAAGTTTTACACCACTCAACTGATTTCTATTGCTGGCCAAAATTCTACAATCGTGTTCTGTACAACTGAAAATGAGTAATTTATTGTGGGGCCTGTTGGGAAACATAAATTCATTACCTATTTTAAAATTTTGGGAATTATGGTGACTTGTTTGCACTTACTAATGAGACTTCAACACAGATTACTTTTAATAAGAGATATTACAATCATTGTTCACGTTACAAAACATGTTAGGCAATTTACCATTTTTCATTAATTTTGAAACAGTTTTTTTAGTATTAGTGTCTACTACATTGGTATGGAGATATTGTACCACAATGAGTTATTAGATTACTTAAACACACTTATGTCCGAAAGTAAAACAGCTCTATGTCAATATTCTTCAATTTTCTGGATATCAGTTTGCAGATGTAGTACTGTGAAAGTAAATGAACGTGGAGAAACGATGAAAAGTCCTAACTAGATTAATATGCATTTTGGACGCAGTTCTAATACGGCGAAGATGATCAAGTGAGTTAGAAAAAGTGTGTGAAATTTCCTCAGTTGGACAAAGTAACCTTTCGAGGTGTAGATATACAACTCACTCAATAGGGAATTAAATAATATGTGATGTTGTGGAGTACAATGACGATTTTCTTTTTGCCTTAAGCACATTACAATACATTGATAAATATTTTTATTAACCGAAAATATACTCACACGCTCCAATTAGGTGATAAAAGGCAGAGATATTGAACGGCCTAAATAAGTAGTACATTACTATTGATTAGCTTTTATTTTTTACGGTTAGTATGTATGTAAAAATTTATTTCGTAGCATCCCATAATGCCAACCCATACTATTATAATGTTAACCCGGAAGTGCCCGCAATAGATACATGCACGCCAGTGCTCGCAATGTATCTCTGGGATATAGCTGCTTTTCAGGAATGCAAATGATCTGAAGGTCTAATAACTAAAATATGTTTTTATTTAGTTTGTACATGTCCCCCAATGCAATTGTCAATAAATTCTACACTGAATACTTATGGTGAGAAAGGCAAAAATCGACAAACTACATGCAAAAATCATTAAACATCTAATTAAATAATCTACCTTATTAAATAAACTATATTATTAAATAATATTACATAGAATTTCCACAAATGATTTGGGAATATTCTAAACCAAAATGTATTTTGCTTTTTCACAAAAATATATAGGAAGCCTTTGTCTTTTACATTTTGTAAGGTTTGAATTTTTTTCATTTCCCTACAGACGACGCCTGCATAACTTCTTTCTCTTTGGGAAGAAAGTGTGACAGTCGATCCTAGATAAGGCAAATTATTACATTTACTGAATACGCACCTGTCATACGCACGGCTAAAGATAATGCTATGATACTACCGCATTCGACAGGAGCTCACAACGCACTGGCGCCAGTGCACGGAACGCACGAGTATATGACAGATATAGCGTGATCATGTTTCAGCACAGTCACGAGAAACGATTTATCGAAAACATAAAATTAGGAGGCCAAGCGTTTTCAGAAAAGTACAATGAAGGAATACATGAAATATCAGTCGCCAAATTCATCTCAATAATTCAGGAACAAAACTTTCTCTGGCTTGGATTTAGTCAGTTAATGCCTTACTTTTACGAGGCGAGACTCAGGCCATGAGGCCTGCTCTTTCGTCTGGCCACGTGAATTTCTGTACTCTCCTTTCACCATCTAGCGGAAAAAGGAGGTATTATCTTGGGCGATGAAACAGGCGATTAGAATTTAGCTCAGAGGTTTCTTTTAGTCTTGAGGATCTTTCACATGTAGTAAATCTACTACATGGGGCAGCCGGTTTTACTTCCCTCCGAAGGAAGGCGTACGAAGGATTTTTCGCCCTTAAAAATCCACGGCTTCGATCGGATTTGAACCCGCTAACTTGCCCGCAAAACTTACAGATCTATTGCGAACATTCCCGGGTTAACCGCTTCCGCAACAGATGTCTCCCCTAGCAAACGCTTCACTCGTTGTGTGTGTGGGTTGAGGCAGGGCGAACACGCAGGGCGAGGGCAAAGGGCGCGCGCCTGGGCCGCCTTCCCGGGATTAAGGGCGACTTACGCGCGGCGCGCTAACCCCGCTCTTCCCCCAGATTCATTTCCCAGACAATGATCGCTGAAAGCTTAACGGATGGGTCGGCGACGGCGTTTATTAGCCCCAGGCAGTTAAAGCCTTGCTCACACGCGGCGGGCCGTTGCGCCGCCTGCCCCCGCCGCACGCCCCTGCCGCACGCCCCTGCCGCACGCCTGCCCGCCGCCCGCCGCCCGCCGCCCGCCGCCCGCCGCCCGCCGCCCGCCTCCGTCTGCGCCTCAGTCTCAGCCTCCACCTCCTCCTTTTCCTCCGCCTCCACCACCGTCTCCGCCTTCTCCTCCTCCTTCTCTGCCTCAGTGTCCGCCTCCACCACCTCCTCCTTCTCCTCCGCCTCCACCTCCGTCTACGCCTATACCTCCTCCTCTTCCATCTCCACGTCTGTCTCCACCTGCACTTTCTTCTCTTCCACCTCCACCTCCTCCTCCTCTTCCTCCTCCGCCTCCTCGTCCTCCATCTCCTCTGCCTCCTCCTTCACCTCCACCACCTCCGTCTGCGCCGCCACCTCCGCCTCCTCCTTCTCAGTGACACGTTCCGCTTTCCCACTGTCATCGCCCTTGTCCCTCCCGCTTCCCTCCGACCCGCCACCCCCTCATGCCCACCAGCACTGATTCTCTGCCGACCCTCCACACTCGATCACATCTCCCTCATCCCCTTCCCACCGACCTGTGACACTCACCACCTCCCACTGCGTCCTAATGGCTCGCCACTGCCACTGCCCTCCCTCTACCTCCACTCCTACATCCCGAAAACTATCCCATAAACGACGTGTTCGGGTCGGTACCAGTTCTCACTTCCGGCGATGAAGGTTCATCGCTGCCTCGCGGTTTATAACATACACTACAATTGCTGCACTAATGACCTCATGAGTTGACTCTTCCGGAAACACTAAATAATCAATCAACTGGGGTGAGCAGGGGTGGTTGGGATGGCCCGGCGGTGGAGGCGATGGGGTGGTGGAGACGATGGGATGGGGGAGGTGAACGGGGTGGACGGACAGGGTCGACGGACGGGGTAGATGGACGGGGTGGACGGACAGGGTGGACGGACGGATGGACGGACGGACGGACGGACGGACGGACGGACGGACGGACGGAAGGACGGACGGACGGACGGACGGACGGACGGACGGACAAGGCGGACGGACGAGGCGGGCGGACGGACGGACGAGGTGTACGGACGCGGTGGGCGGGGCGGGCCGGGCAGGGAGGAGCTGGGGAGCGGGGCGGGGAGGGGAAGTTTGTGTGGCGGAAGTTGGCAACGGCGGCAGGGGAGGCGTGGCCCCCACCCGCGTGCCGCCGTCATGCAGGGCAAGTGGCGGGTGTGTTGCGCAATGTTTCAACAACGACTTCCAAAGTGTGACTTCAGAGGAGCGGAGACGGCGGCGGCGACGGCGCGGTCGCAAGCCGTCAGCCAACAACGGAAACTTCTCGCGGCCCCAACTTGCGCTTACGGCCGCTTACGCCCCTTAAACACGCCAAATGAGAAATAAATGACAGGCGGCGGCGCTGTCAAAAGTGAGGTGCGATATCAATCGAAGGTGAGGTAACTACCTCTGACATCGATTTTGTATTAGTATCGGGCTTCGCGTGTTTGAATGTTCCTCACTTGTTGCCCGAGAGAAATGTGTTCGAGTTGTTTGCTGGTTCAAGACCACAAGTCCACAACGGTAATTTATTTTCCATTGGCTTCGTTGAAAAACATAACACTGAACTATTTTACTTATTCATTTAAATGAAACATCTCGTTAAAATATTCACATTTGCGTAATATTGTAAAAATGAGAAGATTCTCCAATTAATGCTTGATTAGGATTGTATCCCGATTCCGAATTATTTTAATCCAAAGTAAGTGGAAATAGGCTCAAAAATGTTTGACTCCTGATTTTAAAGTTTTATTTTGTAAGCAGCAGGTCGGACTTCAGCTTTGAAACGGCAAGATTTTTAAAACGCATTTTGTATGTACCAAGACAATTAATTTTGTTATCTGCTAACAAAAACGATATGAAATGAATTAGTTATAAAATGATAATTCACTATTTTCAAACGTCAACCTTAATTCGATGTAACTATAACTGAAAGAACAGAATATGTCTATTCTCCGAAAATTTTACAATTTTTTGTTGAAATAATTATTATCTCAATGTAATTTTTTCTAAAAATATTTGTTGTGAAAATGTAATTTTTGTTGTATTTGACCCAGCTGACATGACATTGATTCATTATGTAACGTTTTCCCAGTTATATCTGAAGAGATTATTAAATGGATATTTTACTGAACATTTCCGTATTGACTGGTTGCCAAATGAAAAGGTACATATTTACTTGTGGTCTAAAGTAATAGACACAAGTCGATTGGTAAAAAACAACATTTCCGTCTCCAAGCACTCGTAATACTGAACTCGTCACGTCTGCTTCGTGGTTCCATTTACATTCACTGCCCTTCTTTCACGGTCTGCAAACTTACTACGAAATGCACAGTGGGTTGCGTCTCCTAGACCACAATACAAACTCCACTCCGACGTTTTTCTCTCACAACTCTCCAACTTCCGTTTCATACTTTCTTCTCCCCGTCTTTATCATCTCCTTCCCTTCTTGGGGTCGAATTCAGCCGCTGGAGGAGAATTCTAGCGGCCAGTTGCTTTCATTGGTAGTTTTCCGTGGTTTCTCCGATCAACATCAGGCGAATGCCGGAGCAGTGCTCTAACAAACGGGCCACGGACCGCACGCGATCTTTCCTTCCTCTTCCTTATCATATCCTCGCCCCTTACTTACATGCGCCTAAGCATCACATCGCATAAAACCGAGACCAGTCGGAAGCTTTCAGGAGCTTGTCCCCTTGGCACCAAATTTTCGATCAACCTTCGTTGTTGGATAGCGTAAAGGACGCTTAAGAGAATGCTAGCGATCTTATGCACGTTGAAATTCCCAATTGTGTGACAATTACAAAGGTCCATTTTTGTAAGGTATTCATGGCAACTAAAAATATTGAAAATAGAGGTATTTTACTTGATGAAATCTGTTTCTTATAGATCAATATAAATCTCTATCGCTGTGATCTCAAGTTCTTCTCTCAACCGAACTTATCACCTCTTTGCCGTGGCCATTCCATTTGCTGTGCGCTTCCTTCCGTGTCTATTGCGCCATCTCCACTTCACCGTCTTTCGCAAGCCTTCTTTTGCAGATGCTTTCTTTACCTGTGATAGAACCTTTCCTTTTAGGCCACTGTCGGTCCTTCATCGGTCTCTGCTGTCGCGAAGCCTCTCTCACTGTTGATCCGAAGTTTCCGTCCTTCATCGTTGCCTTTTCTAGACGTCTTCTACTCCTTCACCTCGGCACACCCTCCTCCATCTGCTCCGTGCTGTCCCGGCCCTCCCCCTCGCGTTCTTCTTATCCTGTGTCCTCTCGGAAACAACCTCTTTTCTGTCACTACCTCTGGCCTCGCCTACTCGATGAAGTACATTCGGAAGCCGTCTGTCGGTCATTGTCATCTGAACTCGCGACTCAATGGTAAATCATCCAATACCAATGCACCCTCCTTCCGTCAACTAACTGATTCCCCATATTCTACCCCCACGTTTTTGGTAAGAAAGTCATGAAGCCTCACTTGCATTACCAACGTTCCTCATGCACGACCCGACACAGTTTTGGATGCAGAGAATCAATCCTGCTGCTGACCTTATCCGCCGGAGCGATTGTCTTCTGTTTGGAGCCCCAGTGCCTCTGCTCTGCCTGCTCATTCCACCGATCTCTCGCATTTCTCACTAAACCACTACCTGCACTTTGGCTTGACATCAAGGCATCCGTTTCCGATTCTATCACTCTATCACCTCCACCTATCACCCACCCGGGGAACAATTTTGGTGGCTGAACTCAATCGTAGCTGCCTCTCCTTTAGAATCCTCTTCTTCATCGTCACCTATATTATTTCAATGGCATACGTACCTTTTTGCGGCCTCACACGCCACCAGTCTTTTATAAATAAGTCTCTAAAAACAGAATTTCGTGGAGATGTGATGAATTGAGCTTTGACTTTAAAAGTATGAAGGATTTTTTTGAAAGAACGCAGTTTAAGATCCATGTCAAATGCAACCCGCAACACTCTCTGTTGCGTTTTTTATCTATATTGTTAAATAACTTCTAAAGAAGCGTTTTAGGGTCTTATAAACCAAAATTTTGAGACCAACTGCCTCAAAGAAACGTTCTTAACACCGTAATGCACAGGATGAGATCTTGTTGAACATTTTGTTACATTTTGCAGATTCGACGATTCTCAATTTACCCCACCTGTTAAGAACCTGTATAATCAGCAACTGTACGTGAAATTAAACTAATAACTTGATATTCTACGCGACTAAATTACATGGGTGTAGCTCTTTTCTCGGTAATAACATTCAATAAGAATAGTTTATATAACAAAATATACAAGGGTGTATTTTATTGTTATTAATTACAAAAAACATACAGAACAAGTAACAGAGAATATGAAGGTCTTGAAGAAAAATATATATTACAGGCGTATTATGGAAATGGAAAACAGGGAAGAGGGCTGGGTTTACCAGAGTTCTCGCACGGGTACGGTAGTCTTCCTTATTTCGTAAATTCCATCGCACCGTTTACCCTCTTCCTCCACTTCCTTCTTATCTCCAGTGTCATTTCCACCAACCCCCTCCTCTTCTCAACTTCTCCTCCCCTCGTCTCCCTTCACCTATCCCTCGTCTCACCCTATTTTCACTTATTTCTTCACTCCTTCATGACTCCCTCAGCATTCCAAACCATCCCTTCGCAATGTTCAATATGATCTCCCACGTTTCTCCCGACACTCTTCGCACCAGTTACCTTAAGCTGCCTTCCACCACCACCACTTCGCACCTGCCCTCCTTTCATCCCCCTTCCCCACGCGTTCCTCCTCCCCGCGCCGGTTTAATCTCGTCTAAAAAGCGCTCGCGCAGCGGCGGCGTCGCTAACGACACGCACTATCTATCACGCGGGCGGGAGGGCGAGGGCGGGCGAGGGCTGGGGGAGGTCGGAGGGAGCGACGACGGGGAAGGAGGGCGCAGAAGCAAGAGGAGGAGGCAAGGAAGAGGATGGGACGAAAACTGGGCAGGACGGGGAAGAGGGCGGAGGCCGAGAGCCGGAGACGAGGACGACATGCAGAACGGAGGGTCGTGGTGAGATGAGGGGTGTGGGGCAAGGCGACAGGACGAAGGGGGCTGGTGAGGAGGGGGAGAAGCGGGGACGAGAGATGAAATTGAGAGGTGGGGCGAATGGCTGGGATGAGTGGCTGGGACGAGGGGCGGGGCCGGAGGGGCGGGACGAGGGGCGGGAGGAGGGAGGAGAAAGGGGCGGGGACGAGAGGGCAGGGACGAGGGGCGGGGACGAGGGGCAGGACGAGGGCGGGGACGAGGGGCGGGGGACGAGGGGCGGGGACGAGGGGCGGGGACGAGGGGCGGAGACGAGGGGCGGGGACGAGGGGCGGGGACGGGCGGGGACGGGACGAGGGGCGGGGACGAGGGGAGGGGCGGGGAGGGGCGGGGACGGGGACGAGGGCGGGACGGGGGGGGAGCGGGGACGAGCGGCGGGACGAGGGCGGGGACGAGCGGCACGAACGGCGGGGAGCGCGGGACGACGAGGGGGGCGTGGGGACGGCGGCGGGACCGAGGGGCGGGGACGAGCGGCGGGGACGAGGGGCGGGGACGAGGGGCGGGGACGAGCGGCGGGGACGAGCGGCGGGGACGAGTGGCGGGGACGAGTGGCAGGGACGGACAGAGGTACGAGGGGCGGGGAGTAGAGGTGGTGCCGTGTGCGGGGACGCGTGGAGACGGACGGGGGTGGGGCGAGAACTGGAGCGGGGATGGGGCGGGGCGGGTCGGGGACGGAAGCGGGGGTGGGGGCGGTACCTGCTCCGCCGACTCCGCGGGTCGCAGGGTGCTAGGGCCCCCCACGCGGCGCCAAATTAACTCGCTAAATTAGCGCGCGACATTAAGAAAACGTTTTGTTCGCGTTTGCAGCGTCTGCCTCCCCGCGCTGTTGTGCGCACGCGCAGATTGGGTGCAGCAGTTGTGCCGGCGGCCACGTGGGGCGCTGTGCACGCGACGGGGAGCGGCTGCTTCCGCGTCGACTGCAGGCAAAAAGAGCCGACGCAAGAACTTGGAACGTTATAAACAGAACTCAAACGCGCCACTGAGAATTTGTAATTATTTGGAGAACTTTTAAATACTTGTTTTTTTAGGAAAACAAAGAAACTATAAATAATTGAATTCAACGCCATGTGCTCGATATTCTGACGTCATCTTCAAGGTAACTTTTTCCCTAAAGGTGCGTAAGTATCAGCTTCTGCAGGCAACTGTCAAACGATCAGCAATGGAGTAAAGGGATCAACGCTGTTTCTGGAGTTCTTATGATGTGATCAACACAAAGTTCTTTAAAAGTGATTTTAAAACGATCATTGGTTTGTGCTATCTATTTTTCCGACATTGTTTCAATTTTAAAAGAATTTACGCTTTCGAAACTCGATTCTAGCAATGGTCACGGCGGGACCTAAATAAAAATTTGATTCAGCTAGTGTAAACTTGCTAAATGCCCAGAAGCATGAGATTAGTAGTACATGGAAATTGCGCCTTTAATTGTCTGGTCCAAGAACTTCAAGCTGAAGAGCAGTAAGTGCCCAACAGTAACAATTCCTCCATTTTGAAGCTCCTTAGACCGGAGGGTTCTAGATTCGAGTTTCTACAGTTACATCTGTTAAGCACTTGTGTCGGATAATATCACTTGATGGACGAAAAACTAGATATAGAGAGTTGTTCTGGGCAAAATCCATCACTTCCTAACTATTCCAGGCGGACGCTGGTGCTGTATATTAAACAACGTCCCACGGACCACCCCGAATTCTATTTTCTCCACCCACAGCCCAATCCCAACCTTGCAGCTAGAGTAATGAACTGATTACTAATTCTAGTTACATCTTTCCTCCTTGATCTAATACGTTTGCGACTAAGCGGATGTACGATCAAGGATCAACCTGAGGTACAGAGAGAGAGAGAGAGAGAGAGAGAGAGAGAGAGAGAGAGAGAGAGAGAGAGAGAAAGTGAAAGTAATGAGAGAAGGAGAAACACTAAAAGAAACAATGAGAGTACGGAAAAGGGAGGAATTGAGAGAGACCGGGAGAGAGTGCGAGTGGGAGAGAGAGAGACAGGGTGAGAGAAACAGGGAGTGTGAGAAAGAGGCCGAGAACCTCAAGCCAAGAGAGGCACAATAGCCGAGAGTGTGAGCGGGAGTCAGAGATAGCGAGTGCTAGCGAAAAAGGAGGAACGCTGCACCAACGGCGCCTCACAATGGCAGAACTCGTGGGCCTCCTTCGCGGCGTCGAGATAGCAGGCCGCTGAGGCCCCGCGGCGCGTGGCGACGGCGGCGGCGGCGGCGAAATCGAGTGTCGGGCGCGAATTAAGCCCCCGAAACAACCGACGGAAACGGCGCGCGTATCAGGCGGACGCGAAGACACGCCCCCTCCCCCCCCCCAGCGCCGAGACGCCTAAATCAGAATCCGACACCGCGGACGCTTTGTACGCGGCTGAGCGGCGTTGCCGCCGCCGCCTCCTCTCTGCAGCAGACGGCGTTTCCGCTCGCGGCGGTGCGGGCGCGGAGGGGGAAGGGGGGATGAGAAGGCGGTGGTAGCGGTAGTTGAGATGAGTTTGGGGCTGCTGCGGCAGTAGTGGCGTTGGTGACGAAGGTGACGGCAGCGATGCGGGTAGTGGCGGTGACTGGGCGGTGGGTGTGGCTGTGGAGGTGGGGGTGGCGGTAGCGGTGGTGGTGGTGGTGGCGGCGCGGTGGAAGTGCGCCTGGTGTCGCGTCTGGTGCTCGCCGTGCGTCGGTGTCGGTGTCAGTCGGTGTCGGTGTCGGTGTCGGCGTCGGTATCGGTGTCGGTGTCGGTGTCGGGTGCTCAGCGTTTCCGTGCTCGGTAAAGCAGCGTTGAAGCCGGTGCCTGGGTGGCGAAGTGGCGGTGGCGGTGGTGGGGCGGTGGATGACGGAGGGTGGGCTGTGAAGGCGCGTGTGGCGCATAAAGCGCGGTGCTGGCGGTGGCGGCAGCGGAGGTGCAGGCGGAGGTGGCGAGGCGGAGGCGAAGGCGTGGTGACGATGACGGTGGCGGAGGCGGTGCGGTCGGTGCCAGCGGGCGGAAGAGGCGGTGGTGGTGGTGCGCTGGTGTCGGGGCCGAGGCGGGGTGGGGGCGGGGCCGGAGCGGGGGTGGAGCGTGGCTGAGGCCGGGTGTGGAGGCGGAGACGGTGGCGGAGACGGTGGCGGAGGCGGAGGCAGTGGCAGTGGCCCTGAGGCGGTGGGCAGGCGGGTGGGCGGGGGTGGGGGCGGAGAGGCTGGGTGGAGGCGCGGCTGAGGCGCAGAGTGGAGGTGTGTGTGGCGGTGTCCAGGCGGTGGAGGTGGACATGGAGGTGGCGGCGGCGGCGGTGGCGGTGGCGCTAGGGCCTGCGGCTCAGACAAAAGATGAGTGTGGGACAGCGCTAGTGTTTCAGGTAGTATGCTAGAAACTAGTATTTTCAGACCAGATGTGACCAACAGGGATTTCTTTTTGAAATCCATACTCCATAATATGGTCACTAACATTCCCGAATTCGAGATAGAAAGTTGATTTCTTCTCATAGAGGGAGGTCCGGTACTCTGAGGGATCGACAATACCTTTAAAGTCAGTCTTTTCATTTTAGTGACAAAATTGAAGTCGATGCTTTGAGAATACTCAACAACGGAAAATGAAGCGCATTGTAAACAAGTTGAACAGTGACTTGCAGTGGTTGACAGCTATGTTAGTGACGCTCCATCAATACTGTCAAATGTATTTGCAAGCATATTTTCAACTTCACAGACGCCACTATTCATTTCAACATGTAGACATGTCCAACAAGAGGTGCTACAGAATGGCATAGACTTTCTTGCATTAGTTTTCTATTTTCTTTGGTCTGGGCTAGCTATTCGAACTTGCCGCATACTTTTACCAGTTGCCATGAATCTATTTTTTTTATTTTTTTTGTTTTTTTTCAATTTTTCAATGGTTGGACCGATACATTACTTAAAGAAGAGTAAAAGCTTATCTTATATGGCAATTTTCGTTGAAACATTTTTAGTCGTTTTTAAGAAAATGACCTTTAAGCGTCAGAGTAAATGCAAAATTAGAAGCTCTACTTCTCCGAAAACCTGTTAGTTATAGAGAAACTTCATTTTAAGTCATTGGAAGCACTTCAACATACAAACGCAAAAATGTTTACAAATCGCTAGATGTGTGCATTTTAATTGTGTGACAGATATTTAAAAAATAATGATTTGTGTCATTAAAAAAATACACTAAAACTAATTTTATGTCATTAAACAGAACAGTGCAATTAGCACTACCGATACAAAACGTTTGAAGAAAATATTTTTGAGAAAATATCGTTGGATATGCGAAATTTTGAGCTCATTTTCAGAGAAAAGTACTGAATTTTTGAGACATCTTTATATGACATCTTATGAAGCACATGCACACGAAATCGCAGTAACGTGAAGATATGGCCGCCAATGTAAATGTTAACAACTTGAGAGAACAGTCTAAAAATTACATTTTTGTAATTTCTGAAAAAGAAGCAATACAGCAATGTGGCGATTCTAAGCAATACAGCAATGTGGCCATATTATATAGTATATTTACCCCAATTCCTACCGAAAGTTGAAAGAAAAAAGTTGGAACCGTTTTCGAGAAAATCTTGTTTTTGTTATTTTTTTAAATTGCACATATTGCACGCAACATTGCGCGAAATATTGCGTGCAATATGTGCATATTTGCATATTGTGGATATTGCGCGAATTACACAAATTTTCAAAAAATTTCAAAGAACTATCAACAATCGCTAACTATAAAAATTAAAAGTATTTAAAGCAGTTTTTTAAAGGAATATCACTACATGCTTAAGGTTCATGGCCAAAATTCCAGAGAGGGGCGAATCACCGAATTGATGAATGAAACGAAAACCATCTTCATTTATGCAGCACCTCCTAATAAATCCTCAGTAAATCATAAGAATGCTATTGGAAAAGTTTAATTTTCCAATTTTCTTGATTTGAATATTTCATTGAGAATACAGCAGTAGCAATAGTAAGATTTTTTAATAGGGGCTTTAAAATGTCCAGCAGCCTTGACATTTGTTTAGAGCTTCAATCACTTGAACTTCATTTACTTCATTCAAATAATGTTTCTTTGGTGAATTAAAAATTAATTTTTATTTAATGATTTATAGTTATCTACCATTATATGGTATTCAATTGAAATATTAAATGACATTCGTTAGTATAAAAACTACATTTGTGAACAATGTATGTCGAGGCTTGTGAAAAAGGACTTGCGCCACTGGCACCTCTATTTATTAATTGGTTCCTGGAAAGATCAAAACTAATTTTTCAGTTCAAGACATCACATTCCCTTGGAAGCAATCCCATCATTTCATCCGTCAATTAATGCCCTGTTTACGTAAGGTATTTTCAATTACGAACGCGAAGTCTTGCAATGTCACATTTCAAACTCAAAAGAAAACTACGCTCTAGTTATCCTTTGGTTGCTTTTTATGAACATTCACTGTCATATGTTACGTTTATTCAAATACAAACATCACTGAAAATATAATTCAAATAATATATTGTAAAACAAAGAGTTACATTACACACATAAATAATCACTCTTCTTTGAATTCATCTGCTAGAAATAGAGACCAATGCTTGAATAAGTTCATAAAGTGTCTTTTAGTAGTAGCGGTAGTAGTATATCATGTTAATAATCATTTAAAACAAGGTCTCTCTGTTTTAAGAACAAGAGCACTTGTGTGTACTTAGAAGAAACGACGCATTTGTTTAAAGCCAGCTTGAAATGTTTAAAGTGTGGCATAGTTGGCTCTTTGCCAAACAGTCACCACACAAAGAGAAATTCAAATATTTTTCAGCAAGACAGTCGCCTAAACAACAACAGAGAGCACTTACGAACATAGTGAAGATGTTGTCAACTGAGACATAATAATATATAACACATAAAAGCATGTTTTTTATAAAATTGCAATTGGCGCATGGATTTGTTTTCAATGCACCTACAAAATACGTGGGATGACCCGAGACGTGAAAGACACTATTCTCAAATTTCATCTTTGTTCATTATATATTTCATTTTAATTTTGCATTCATAATATTTTACTCAAGTAAGTTTATAATTTTCAATATATCATAATTGAAGCACTTGCAATAAGGCACTTGCAATTGCCCAATTCTCGCGAAGAAGTCAAGGATGATTAGTCATTACAATGTACTACCATCAATATGTAATTCAGAATATAAAAAATCTTGAAACGGAATCAAAAAAAATTCGGAAGGTTTTTTCCTACTAAATCATACTTTCGAACCACTGCGAGAAAAAACTAAAAACTTTTTTTTACATTTTTTATTTACTCGAGCATTTCCAAGTGTTTCAATGACTTTATGCGTTGTGTTTATAAGTGTATGTGTATGTATTGCCCAGTGTAAATAATATAAATAGTGTTCGGTCTTATACCTGTTTTTCTTACCAGTCAGTTGACGTAAATCAGCTGTTGACGGTTTCGTCCAATTGGAAATTTAAACGTCACGTAGTTGGCTCTTTGACGTCACTTTGATGACGTTTTAGCTCCCGATTAGATAACAACGTAATAGCTGATTTACGTCAACTGCCAGATTAAAAACAAAGTATAGATTAAGTTGCAATCGCTGTTAAAGTGAGGTGGACGATGGCGTGTGTAGTGTCAATAATTTTTATATGAGATTATATGTAATGTTTATGTGTCTATATATTGTCCATAAAAATAATGTAAATAGTGCACTGTGGTAGATTAAGTTAGGATGTACGACAAGGTAGATTTAGATTAGTTTGTAAGTATCTAGTTTGTAAGCTAGGCCATAAGTTATCTATGTAAATTAAAAAGAATATTAAATGCACTTCTTATGTACTACAATAATATAATCCTCAGTAAATTTTTAATCATTATTTAACCTCAACACTATTCATTTCAGTTTCCAACTGTGACGTATTTGCCTTAGGTATCCTTAACATAATTACAGGTGTTTCCTGCATCACGCTCGCGGACGTTTCACACTGCAGTGTGGGGGTTGTCCTACGTCAATGCACGATGTGACGCTGCCTGGTTTTCATTCCTCGGTGCAGCGGCGAACAATTTAGACCTCGTCTCCCGCCCACGCGGCGCCGCTCTGTTCTCAGGGGGCGGGGGGCGGGGCAGAGGGAGGCGGCGCCGCTGGCGTCTCGCGCTTCCGCTGCAGAGGCAGTTATTTCCTGCGCTAAGCTGCGCGCTGCGGCCGCCACGCGTAAACCTCTTAGCGCTGCCCCACAAGCTGCCGCTCGGCACACGACGCCGCGCTCGGCGACAGCCAGCCACGCGCGTACTTCGCCCCCCGCGCTCCCAGCGCTCCCAGCGGCGCGCTCCTCGTCCTGCGCTCCCTCCGCTTCGCGCTGCCTCCACTTCGCACTCCCTCCACATAGCGCTCCCTCCACATAGCGCTCCCTCAACATAACGCTCCCTCCACATAGCGCTCCCTCCACATAGCGCTCCCTCCACATAGCGATCCCTCCACATAGCGCTCCCTCCACATAGCGCTCCCTCCGATTCGCACTCTCACAGGTTCACTCCTCGTTTCGCGTTCCCTACTTTGCGCTCTCGGGTTCGCACTCCCTCCGCTTCGCACTCGCTACGCGCTCCCTCCGCTGCGCGCTCTCTCCGCATTGCGCTCCATCCGCTTCGCATTCCCAGCGGCACACTCCTCATTTCGCGCTCGCTTCGCCTTGCCCGCTTTGCACTCTAGGGTTCGCACTCCCTCCGCTTCGCACTACCTTTGCGCTCTCTGCTGCGCACTCCATTTTCTGACTCTTGAGCACAATTTCTCGCTCTCCCCCTGCTCACATTCACGTCCCTCTCACATCCTTGTGATCTACTCCCTCCCTCCCACTGTCGAACAACTCTGTCCCTCCAAGCTTCCCCACTCTCGACACGCACCTAGCTCTCGACCCTCCCTCATTCCCTGTCTTGGCCCACCTCGTCTCTCGCCCAATTCCCGGCCAACCTTCGATCCCCATTCTTTATGCCCCTGTCTCAGCTCATCCCCGCTATCGCTTGTGTTCCCTTTATTTCATTCCCCATACTTCGTCTCACGCTCCCCAGACAAGCATCTTCTTCTATTCTCTTTTTAAACTAACCCTCCCTTAGCTACTTCCACTAGTCTCCCATAATCTTTCCCGTGTAGTCCATTGATCTCCTACTACCTTCCGTCCCCTCGTTTTAGTTCCTCCAACCAATGCAAATGGAATTCCATTTCAATGGTCATCATTAAACAGGGTGGGGACGCTATTCTACCACATTGTGTAAGTAATTTAATACATCTATTACTAACACTTGCTACCGTAAGACTGAGAGTTAGCTCTTGAATTACCTATTTTGAAAAGTAGTGATAAAACAGTAAGAAAGCTGCAAGGGACTCATACCTTTTACTTCAGTTGTAGGCAAACTCATGGAACAACTAATTATTTACTACATAAGGAAAGAATGAGAGGGTAAAAATAACTCTATCGGAGCCAGACCGCTTCAGGAACGGTTTCTCTTGTAAAGTAAGCTTGTCACGCTTCTACAGGATCTAGGTGACGCGATATAATAGATTTTATCAAAACCTTTGATGTTGTCTCACACGATCGTCTTATAAAGAAATTAATATGTACTGGTATAGACAAAATGCGGCACGTGGCGCAGCCAGAGAAGTTCCGCAAAAAGGCCTTGTGGGACTCCTTGCAGATGAGGGCTTCTGAGAGCTGAGGATGGAAGAAAGGAAGTTCCAGCTTAACATTACAATGTCAGTGTGTGTGTGTGTGTGTGTGTGTGTGTGTTTGCTCCAAAATCACTCTGGAACGCCAAATGAAACAAATTTTTCATTTACATTTTTGCTGCCTTACATTGGAAACAGTGATGTGGGTGGGGAAGAGAAAGTCCTTAGGGTCGGGTGAGAGTTAAGGGCGTGGTGGAGGGGGGCAAGGTAAGCAACAGGGGGGGATAGCGTGGACGAAGGGTCGTGGATTGGGTGGGGAGGGGTGGGCGGCTGGGGTGATGTGGTGCAGGGGGTGTGGGGGAGTGAGGGGCGGGGTGGGAGGGGCGGGGCGTTGCGCAATGGTGTTGGATGATGCGGGGCGGGGCTGGACTGGGCGGAGTTGTGCGGAGCTGAACGGGGCTTGGCGGCGATAGCAGGTATGTAAATAGATTGATTGATTGATTTTTTCGTGTTTCCGGGCGCGTCAAGTGCTTCGGTCATTAGTCCCATTAGTGTAGTGCATGTTTTTCTCGGGAGATGACGGTGATTTTCCCTCGCTGGATGGCGAGATCCGGCACCGACCTACCGTCGGCTAGTGGGGTTTCCCCCTAACCAGGACTCTCCCACCAGCAGGACACCGCCACAGCCGGGACAAGCTCTTAACTCCCGACCGGTCTCCCGGAATGTGGTAGTGTAGTGAATGTTAGTGTAAGTGAGTGTGTAAGGGGAGAGGATAGGACAAGAAAGGGGAAGGACAGATCGCGCGCGGTCCGTGGCCCGTTTGGTAGAGTGCTGCTCCGGCATTCGCCTGGTGTTGATCTGAGAAACCACGGAAAACTACCGATCAGAGCAACCGGTCACTAGAATTCTCCTCCAGACAGAGACTGAATTCGACCTAGCTGAAAAGCTAGTGTCGAAAATCCTGCCGTCAGGACTCGAACCTAGGACCTTCCGGTCAGAGGCGCTGCAGTGACATCAGTTGATGCACTGAGCTACCGCTCCCGGTATGTAAATAGCATCACTTCCATATTACCGTATGCATAGAATTCATTCGTTTTCCTAATTCGTTCATTTCGTTTTGATGGCTACCGTAAATACCCGGACACCACCGGTTACTTCAAATATCTAGTCTATTGGAAACTCCACTTCCATAAAGAAAACATAAAAACCCTAAACGTATATTAAGCCTTTATGTTTATTGTCATTTAATATATTTTGGCTCCATATCGCAAACTAAAGTGTAGTTAATTATTTTACTTTTCATATGGGTTCTGTAAACTTATCCATTACCACGCAGTGAAACATCTGTAATGTCTTTCGCTGCAGGTGTTTTGTGCTACCAGCAGTGATTACAGGCAATTACAAATGCTTTCAGTACAGGATGCAAAAGTATTGAGTTCGCAGGGAAGCTAAGTTCCCTGCAGGAGCGTAGTGGTGAGCGAGCTTTTAAGTACAGAAACCTAGTCCAATGAAGTATGAAAATAAGTAAGAAATAAAGTTGATACAAGAATATCTCTGGGCTGTCTGACTGTTATCAACACTTAGAGGATCCTTATATAGAAAACATGGAAATTAATGACACCATTACGCCACCCCCCGTCTGAACTCTGCATGACTTGAAAGTAATAAACAGACAGTACTGACCGAGCACTTTTTCCCTTTCGAGGTCACTTGCTCATAAGTTCCGATAGATTTCCACTTCCACAATCTGTATCCTCATTAGCGTTGACAGCGATTTTGGGAGCCCTCTCGTAAATGTTCTTCAGAAAAAGATATTCAGCATAGCGCCTGCTCCGGACGCATAGCGCCTGATCTTAACGTCAGTCAAATGTTCCCTCTACCACTACCACTGCGCTAGTCAATTTGTATCAAAGAGCAATTATGATCCAATTTATTTTAAATATTATTCCACGTCAAAATAACTGATAATAAAAGAAATTAAAACTGATAAATATAATATAATATTAAATACAATTTTAACGTACACAATCGAACAAAACATTTACTAGAACAATTCTCAATGATTAATGAAATGTCAATACTTGATTTGTAAGCTTCTCTGTGATTGGTCAAGACCCTATGTCATAATGAAATCTGCATCGTAATGAGTATCATTATGCAACGGGTTTCAGCCATCAGATGACAGCAATGGGAGTAGAAAACCTATTCTACGCACGTGCATTCACCATTGCACATCGTCGGATCATTTTCTGTCCTTGGGAAAGCTCCTGTGGCGGCGATGGGCGTGTGTGGTGTGGAGCGCGCTGGCGCTAGCGGGGGCGGAGGCTAAAAATAGTGGAGGCGTCGCGGGCGTGTCCTGTGCATCCGGGCAGGGCGCTCGGGAGCGGCAGCCGAAAGCGCCGCCCAGCCTCCAGGAGTACTTGGACGAACGGAAAACGCACGTGGACAAAAGGAGCACGCGATGGCACGCGCTGTGTGGATACTACTCTAGATACTAGATTTTTTTAAAATTTCTTCCATCACATTAGCAATATGTGATTTACACAGAACTGACTGAAGAATAACGTGTACAACAGATTTTCTTTTCTTGAAGGAAAGGCAATCAAGCTGTTCAAATGTGCTGTAAATTACAGAAGACTAAGACAATAACATTTTATTTCGTGATTATCAGAAATGGTCTGGGAACGCTTATAGTACCCACGCAACTACTTAAGGATTAAAAATCTGTTTATTCTCAGGCCTCGGACTCAACCAAACTCCATCTTTAGTGGAATATATTTGACTGCTTGGAAGCTAGGGGAAGCAAGCTCCGTCATAGACCTACGAGAGCACCAGATTTAGCCGACATAAAAGATCCTGTGATGTTGAGCTAACACTTCATTCTTTCCTCTTTGTTAAATGAAGTAGAAAATCATCCTCCAACACCACATAGATGATGATTTGTTATTTCTTAATGGATTGTACTCTCCCACATCTCTTGGGTGATAATTTATAATTTGTCAATAGATTGTACACTCACTCCCAAAGTTGCGTTCTAATAACATTATTATCTTTGAACGATAGCTTAAACACGTAAGTTTAATACAAGCCAGGCGTGCCAACTTTTTGAACCCCAGCCATCTACTACTCGCGCAACTTTTCTACTAAGCACCTACCCCAGCATTTACTACTCGCGCAACTACTACTGTGGCAGTACCCGATCCCCGCTAGAAGGGGAGATTCGAATTATTTGTGATCTTCATGAAAAATAAGTGGTCATGGTTCAATAATATAAATAATAATAAATAATATAAAAATTAACAACGATAACGCAGGGCTGCGACGATTTGCCGCTTTTCATGAAAATGGATGATTATGAATCAGTTTTTCATCTTCATTACATATATAATTTTAGATTTTTCTATCACGTACAGTTTTTCCAATATTTTAGGTTTTTTCTTCTTTCAAATTAGCATGCGCTATGTCATACGTAAACGTGCATCTGCGACAATTCGTTGCTTTTCATTAAAAGCAGGATGATATGGAGTCGGTGTTGCAACCTGATTAAATATGTGGATTTGGTTTCTTCACATTTTCCACAGTTCCTGCAAATTTTACGACTAAATAAATTTCAAATCAACGTTGGTTGTAATTACTACAATAACTTTAATCAGCCATTAGACTCGTACCGCATGATCCTGACATTCCTATGCCAAACTCAAAACATGACCTACCATCTCCCTCATCTTGATTTTATTGAGACTGCTGTAAGATAATGTTGCAATGCTAATAGTGAAATGATGTTACTGATTTCCTCGAAGAAGAGAGAAGATACCACTTATTTAATCAAGAAGAACTTTATGATTTGATGCGAAATCTTGGCCCCTCAAAGGAATCGGCGTAGGTTTTGGGCGTTGGGCGTTTTGGACGTTGAAAGAGAAAAACACAACTGAAAGAGAAAAATATTCCCGCTCGAGGCACGTTTTACTGGTCGTGAAAGAGAGAAGAGTTCCTTGGTTATTTTACGAAAAAGGGTCAGTTTGTATACTGCAACAACATCGATGATGTACTTTCAAAATTTGGGATAAGATATGTCAGTGATCAATGGAGTTTGTTTATTGTTTCTTCGAAACGCAGCCTCAAAGCTGTTCTGCTTCACAACGGAAATCAATGTGTCTCAGTGCCAGCGGCTTATGCAGTTCATTTAAAGGAAACATACGAAAACATGAAAGAACTTAAAAAAATAATTATGAAGAACACCAATGAATTGTCTGCGGAGACTGGAAAGTTATTGGAATATTGTTGGGATATGAGCTAGGATTTACCTCTGCTTCCTACGTGAATGGGATAGCACGGTTCGTTAATTGCACTGGGTCAATAGTGATTGGTCAATCAGAAATACATTGAATCCCGGGGATAAAAATTAAATTAGAATTATACTTAATCGTGAAAATATTATTTCGCCACTACTCCATATCAAGCGTGATATAATTAAACTTTGTCAAGGCTCCGAACAAGAATGGCGATTGCTTGAAATACATTTGTTCAATTTTTTTCTTTTCTTTCAGAGGTCAATCTTAAAGAAAGCATCTTTGTTGGACCTCAAATTAGAAATCTGATCAAAGATGAACACTTTGAAACTTAAATGAGTGATAAAATGCTGACTTTGTCAGGTTTCTTCGTTAATTTTTAAGGAAATAAAAAACATCCAGATTTCAAATCTACGTGAATGAAATGCTAATTTTCATGAAGAATTTAGGATGTAACATAATCTGGGGAATTTTAGTTATGAAGATGGAGAGAAGTTTCATAAAGATCTGAAAGAGATGGGAAAACGTTTTCAGGAGAGATATTTT